>JAABNW020133773.1:0-13178 GCA_015164035.2 Radianthus crispa | reverse complement strand
ATAGTATAAAAATAATGTAATAATGTAATATAAAAATAGAAATATATGCTGATACTTGGGGAAATGATAATTTGAATATATCTTGAACTTGTTTTTTTGTGAAACACCCTGGAAATACAAATGATAATAGGCAATTTTCATGAGGTCATTTTACTACAAATACAAGAATGCTTTGCGAATTTTCTTATTCAAATTTGCCAAATCTCACGAGAATAGCAAGACAACTGCTGCTAATGAACTGAACAAAAGAAAAAGTGCAAAGGATTCTGGTAGTTGTAGTATATGATGCAATAATGCAAATTGCCTATTCTGATAAGGGAAGGTATATTTTTATTGGGGGGAGGGGAGGGCTGGGGCCTCAAAGGGGAGGGTCATTGGTCAAATTTATAGACTCGAGGGATGGGTCACCAGTCTTAAACAAAAAAAAGCAACCAAGGGGGGAAGGTCATCCCCATTTACACAAACTTTGAATTTCCACTATATGATATTATATTGACTTTGAGGTTTATTGAAAATTTTGAACTATTTTGTTTATCTAATCTTAGTAAATGTCTATTTTTTCCTGAAATATAATTGTCTTTGAAGTACCCTCATTCACTTTCATCCATTGTGAGAGGCATTTTTCAAACAATTTCAAGGTCAAAGTGGGGGAGGGTCACATGTTTTCTTTTTAACTTTATGTGGGAGGGTTATATGTTTAGGTTTGAAATGAAACAGGAAGGTCAACAACCCCCTCTCCAATAAAAAAACATACCTTCCCTAAATGCAAAGCCATGGTATATGAAAGATTAAAGAATTCCCAGTTGTACTCTTTAAAGATAAGGAAAGTGTGATACTATTCTAGCTCTTGCTTTGAATGTTACTGTAGTTTTGTAGCATTATTAATTTGATTCTTCAAGACAAAATTTTCTTATGTTTTTTTTTTTTAGGTGTGGGCCAACGCTCTTGATTATTAAGCTGTATGATTTGGTATTTTAGCATTTGACATAGGTGCATTAGAACAGGTAATGATCAGCACAGCTACCTCTCTCTTTGCTGTTTGCACGTCAATCAAAAGGGAACCTGTGAAAAATCATTTTTGATGTTATGAATGAATTATTGCTTGTGCATTAAGAGCAGAAAAGCTGTTGGGTGATGGTGACCATGAAACCTTTTTTCTCCAAATGCATTTATATGTACATCACAAGAGGAATTGACAGTTCAATTCATATTGGTTGCCATTTGAGGGAAGGATTATGTCTCTGGATTAAGAACTAAAATGCCGGTTGATTGTTACAGTCAATTTCACATTACTTTACAGCCAAAGTATGTTAGGAACTTCGCAAGTAAGTTCCCAAGTAGCCAATCAAATTCGGAACTTCAAAGTATAGTTTTGAACTTGCTTCCTGTTGAAGTACACAAGTTCTCTGGTTCAAGATTTGTTTACTACTACTGGACTGATTAAAATATGGAGGATGCTCATCAAATACATATTTTTGAGTAGAGAAAGACGAAGTGTTCTTGTAAAAGAAAATACAGGGAAGAGTTTATATGAGACAACAACATCATATTACAATGGCTTACTGTCACAATCATCCAATATAAAATTGTGTACTGACAAGAGACTTTGTGCATTGCTCTAATGAGTAAAATGGAACTCCAAGGATTCTTTGTCTGACTTACTCCAATGGAAAAACTTCCAATGCTAAGCGACGAAGCTGTATTACTCAAGCAATTGAAGTGTTTGCTGATGTAAACAAGTGCTAATGTAAACAAATGTTGCAATATACATCCCATTCCATCTAGTGGTGCCATTGGCTAAATAATATATACAGATATGTCCTAGTTCAATATTTTCCCTTGTGCTGTCCTCCATATTTTTATTTTTGTCCAGTTATTCAAATAAAGAAACTTGAACCAATGAACTTGTGTACTTCAGTGGCAAGCAAGTTTGGAACTACACTTTCATGATTCCCATGGTCAGGGAAAAGTCAGTTAATTTTGAAATTTTTGCAAGGTCAGGGAATTGTCAGGGAAAATTGATTTTGGTCAGTAAACTTTTGCAATTTACCGAAAAGTCAGGGAATTCCTGTCAGCCCTTACAAAATCATTTTAAATTCAGAATTCTTAGTTAGGCTTCCTGTGGATGGATTATCTTTGGATATAATTTTCCGCAAAGTAAGTGCCCAGTGTAGTCATTGAGAAATGTTTTTTGGGAATTGTCAGGGAATTTTATTTTCCTGTTGAGTGGGAACCCTAGCTTTGAAGTTCAGAAATTGATTGACAACTCGGGGAACATACTTGCAAAGCTCCCAATGTACTTTGGAACTTTGCAACAAGGTTTGCAATGCATGGCCGCAAAGTAATATGAAATCAACTGTAATGAAAACTGAACATAATATACTTTAGCTTTTCTTTTTTTTAATGTTTTGACATGTATATCACAAGAACCTGAAGGGGAGATTATTCCAGATGAAGTAGAAGTTTATTTGTGAATGGATAAACTAATTATCCAGTAAATAGCAGTTATTACAGTTGAGCCCACAATGACCTATTTTTTTTTGTTTTGGAATTATCCAAGTGAGGCATTTGGGTCAATGCAATGTGTGTTGTCTCATTTATATCTCATTTGCATGAATCTACAATATCTGCCATTTCTAGGACATAGTATAACATACTTTTGGCATTATGACTTGTATGTGACAGTGAAGTCAAGAGAGAGGAACAAAAGAAAACGAGAGAAAGAGAAAAAGAATGAAAGAATAAAGGAAGAAAGTAATATAGGTATTGACTAAAACATTAGGAGAGAGAAATTAGGAGAGAGAACATTAGAGAGAGAAAAAGGAAAGGACTTTCTGCTTGTGACTCTTCCTTATTCACTTTCTTTGGATGAAAATTCCCAATCATTGTACCTTCACTTTTAGATATGTATCTAGCAAATAACCTTATGCTCAGTATGTTTTTGTTAAGGTAAGTTTATGATATCAAAATAGTAAGTAAGACAAGATTTTTGACTGGCGGTCATGAATGCCAGTCTTTTTGGTTAGTTGTTTGCAATACTTTTCTTGCTCTTCTGGAAGTAATATCTATACGAAATTAGATTGAAACAGAAGTTGAGTAATTTTGATTATGATGAACAAAAGAAACAGGGATTTGAGATTTTTGGTAAACCACAAGGGTGAATTTATTCTAAAGTGCACAACATTAAGGATAACTTAACCATAGACTCGTGTTTAGTGCCCTTTTCTTCTTGAATCAACTTCTCTGGCTTCGACTCTCATCAAACAATTCAGTATAATTCTATTATATTGATGTTTTCTTTCCTGTTGATTTCAAATAACAAGCACTTTTTGTACAGATTTTATTTTAGCATTTTGAAGCCATTTTGGGGATGAAAAACTGCTGTTGTGAATTTTACGACCTTCCAGCTGAGGAAAGCTGTTTTATAAATTTGCAACTGTACAATCTTATTGGCTAGTTTGAATTTCTTTTGTCTTTTCAACCAGTCCCCGAGAAGTGTTTCACAATTTTTGCACTGCTCTCAAGCAGTCAGAAGTGAAAATGTTTTGCATCTATTTTGTTAAAGTCATAATCTTGAAGTTCACAAATTTATCAAACTGGAAAAACCCTCACCATAGGCATCGTAGTAATAGAATTGAGATCTACCAGAACTGCAAAAATAAGTTACAATAAGTTGAGAATGGAATGCTGTGTAAAATTGTGAGTCCTAAGTTTAAAATGGACTGGAAAATGAACACTCTCTCTGGGTTTACAGTTAAGTTTTGAGAAAGGTTGTCATACCCAACATTTCTACCCAATGACTTGCCTGCAGCAGGAAGCATGGGTGCATGGCAGAGTGGTGAGAGATCATGTCTGTCATCAAGGTGACTTAGGTTCAGGTCCCACCAGACTTAGTGTTACATGAGTACAAATGCCTGTTGCTTCTTTCCTGTGCTTTGAGGGTTTTTCCCATCTTCTCTTGGTTTTTACTCTCCACCAAATATGACTGTTAAAGTCAATTTTTGATATCAAGAAATATTCTGAATAGGGATATCAGTAACCTTTGAATCACTTTTTGCACTATTGCAAAGGAATTTCTTTACAGTACGTAACTTGAGTATTAGCCTTATTAGTAGCATAATTTTTGGTTTATGGTCTTATTAGGAATAAAGATGAAAGTGGAGAACTTTCAAGAGGATCAATTTACAGGTATGCAATTGGGATAGCCTGTATCAAACACTAAATGCTTGCAACATGAATAAAATTTCCCAGCAAGCCTAAAAATTCCAAGAAATAGCTATGAAAATCGGTAATGGACATAAAAAATTGTCACTTCTAACAATCAGATTTGAAATTTACAGATCTTAATTCAGTTATTACCTAACAGTTATCATCTAGAGCAACTAGCACAGGCCTACTGGAGGAATGCTAAACAACTAGCTGGATGAAGAAATTTCATTTTACAATCATTATCATTGAAGTGTGACCCTCGAAGTTCAAAGTCTCTTTCTCCGAACAGCATTTCACCAACAGTTACTCAAAGACCCAACATGGAAAATGAAATGAATATTAGAAGATTATAAGGCAAATAACATAAATTTTATCTAAAATCTCCTAAAATAAGAATTTGTTATTCATTTTCATTTCGAGTTCTTTGATTGATGGCTGATGAAATGCTGGTCAGCAAAGGAGACTTTGAACTTCAAGAGTTGCACTTCAATATTAATGGTTGTAAAGCACTTTTCACCAATTTTTATCACATGTTTAACTAGTCTCCCTTGCAGCAGTTACCTGTGTCATCATGCAAAATTTCTCCCCAATTAATGACATCATGCCTGAGTAGAAGATTATTTTCAGAAAAATTAGCCAATCAGCATTCAGTTCCCAAAATCTTGGAACTGTTTATGCCAAGATCAGGCCAAGATATTTGGCAGGACCCAAAAATTTCAGTTAATTTTCAGTTATTTGACTAAAAATCAGTTGAATTTTGGCACAATTATAAATAGGAAGGGAAAGACTTATTCTCTCTTAGATCTGATTGCCAAAACGTCATACCATACTGTAATACTGTTATCGGGAAAGCATCACTATTTGTTAAAAAAAAAAGGGCTGAAACCAGTAGCCACGAGTTAGGAGTGCCTGACTGTATTATGTTGAACCACCAAAAGCTACTCCAAGATAAGCCTCCTTCATTGTCAGCATGTATTGATTACTATCAGAGGGTGCACCATTGATAAACATTTTTATTTTTAATTTTATAACCATCACATGTTACAACCTGCTTTGTTTAAAGATAACCAACCCATCCATTACTCTCGATTCTCTTATATTATCACCTAACACATGTTTACATTGAAATACTTGCCTCTGGTGCACATCTCGATTCAATCAGTACAGGATACAGGTGAGTGACTGTTGCAGCTGAGATGTGATCACAAATTAGTAGAAGGATACAATAGCTCACTGTTATATGTAATGTTTACAACATGAGCAGCCATGTTGTATCAGAAGTTATCAAACTCCTAAGTAGATATTTTGAGTTAGAACTAAAAATTTAATGATTGAGCTATTTTTCACCAAGAAAATCCGATTTTAAATTAAAAACGTTTTGTATCAGAAGTTACAACACTCTTCAAGGTCATGAATTTCTTTTGCATTTGGCCTAATGAATATTAATGAGTTTAATAAACACAGTTACTGTTAGATACCGTGTTGCATTATAGTGACATCTATTAAAGTTTACAGTGCAAATAGAAATCCGTGAACACCTAGAAATATTTAAAGAATTTCCTAACCAATCAAAAACTTTGTTGTTACCTTTCTGTTATCTTGCAGTTAGAAAGTCATTTCTGATTAGCTCAAGAACAATAGAACATTCCTGAAATATTTCTAGGTGTTCACGGTTTTTCTATTCCCACTGTAACAGTACAAGAGGCACTTGAAAAATAATTAGTTTACCTCTGTGTTTATTGCTATGCTGTGATTGAGGCAACAGTTGTGTCAGGAAAATTAAATTCATTGAGCAATGTAATTCCATCAATTGGAAAGAGTAAAGCTACCAGACAATGATTTAATGTATAGCCTGATTTCTCTGTTGTGAATGTCATATCCGTCAGAGCATAGCAATAAATATAGTGAGGTACATCAGTGAAAAATGAATAACTGATGTGATCAAGTAACATACAGTTGCACTTATTTAATGACTTTCTTGATGACTTGATGTGAAACCTCAAATCAAATAATCTATACCTTATAAATTCAGAAACAATTCATCTTTTAAAAATGTGTTTATGATTAAAGTTATCTTAAATAGAAATTAAAATCTTAAATAGGAATTAAAATAGATAATTTCTCTAAAGATTCTTTAAAAAATCTAGTTCAATCTGCTTTAAATTTTGGTCGCCTTTTTGGGCATATCTATCCAATGCCTTAAACAATTAAGGACCAAACCCCTATTTTATTAAACATCTACAAGTTTGATGGGCATCAGCATCAGCATCATCTAATATATTTGGTGATGAGTCAGTTGATTAGGCTCGCTGGAAGTAGTCACTTCATGTTGTTTATCTAGGAAGGTCAAATGTTCTATGGCCCTTGTCTCTGGAAGATTGTCTTGTAAATCTTACAGTCGAAACTGAGTGATGGGAAGTTTAATATCTGTGGTTGTATTTTCTATTTAGTTTCTAAACTAAATGAAGGGTTAGTTGGAGGTGGATTGGATGATGGATCAAATGGGTGATATTCAACAAGGAGATGTGAAATTGTCTCATCAGATGTGTCTTTTGTTTGTTTATGTTTACCTAGAGGTATATTATAATATAAAAATGAGTATTTTTCATTATTCAGAGTCATTCATTTGTCTTTGCGACAGTGTTTGGAAATTTATCTGAAACAACAATGCATCCAAAACTCACAGATGCTATGTATATATCAGAGACCATGATCCTCATGATTGTATGGAATTGAAAGGACAAGATGACCTCAGCAGATTTGAAAAGAACATTTTGACGACAGAAACAGATGAGAAGAAGGTGATGTTCCTAGTTGCAGATTTAATTAAAGATAATTGCCATATTCACCTATATCTTCTATTCACTTATGCCTTGTACCACGAACCACATTTACGACCATCCTCTTGACAGCATGGACGTGAATAGCAGGTGCACCCTCAAAGCACATTAGAAGATGAAACGTGCCATCTATGTACCAAAGACACCACCTGAGATGAGCTTTGTGACAGTGCATAAGTTATAGACAGCTGTCACCTTTAATTCTATAGAAGCAATATTTGAATCAGATTTGAAGATGACTGGGGAGTTAATTAAAAGGTAACCTCCATACTACAGTGCTATCTGAGACCAGCTTCTTGGACACTTCACAGTGTCCAATGACTGCTGCACCCTTAAATCAGGACTGAAGATGTCGTACAGCCCACTCATAAATACCCATCTACATCACAAAAACGATCTACAAAAAGCCTAAGACAAGGTGGGAATCAATAGCAGGTGATTCATCCAAGCAAATATGAAGATGATGGTATAGAGTCCATTTGAATATGCTACCTATACAGCAGACACCATCACAGAGAGCCTATTAAGAGGTGGGAGTACATACCAAGTGATTCCTCCAAGCAAATGTTAAGATGATTTTACACTTTATTGAAAGATGACATCTAAACCACAGACACCATTTACAAAGAGCCTATAACAAGGTGGGAGTCAATAGCAGGTGATTCACCCAAGCAAATATTATAACGTCCATTTAAAGATGCTACCTTTACCACAGACACCATGTACAAAGAGCTTAATAAAAGTTTCAAGTCAACATCAGGTGATTCATCCAATTGGATATGAAGGTGATATTATAGAGTCCATTGAAAGATGCTAACTAGACCACAGACACCATCTCCAAAGAGCCTATGACAAGGTGGAATGCAATGGTATGTGATTCATCCAAGGAAATGTGAAGATGATATTATAGAGTCCATTTAAAGATGCTACCTATACAGCAGACACCATCTACAAAGAGCCTATTAAGAGGTGGGAGTCCATACTAGGTGATTCCTCCAAGCAAATGTAATGATGATCACAGTATTGAAAGATGACATCTAAACCACAGACACCATTTACAAAGAGCCTATGAGAAGGTGGGAGTCAAAGGCAGGTGATTCATCCAAGCAAATATAAAGATGATCTTACAGAGTCCATTGAAAGATGACATCTAAACTGTAGACATCATCTACAAAGAGCCTATGACAAGGTGGAAGTCAATGATATGTGATTTCCAAGGAAATATGGAGATAATATTACAGAGTCTATTGAAAGATGTTATCTAAACCACAGACACCATTTACAAAGACCCTATGACAAGGTTAAAGACAATAGCAGGTGATTCACCCAAGCAAATATTATAACGTCCATTTAAAGATGCTACCTTTACCACAGACGCCATGTACAAAGAGCTTAATAAAAGTTTCAAGTCAACAGTAGGTGATTCATCCAATTAAATATGAAGGTGATATTATAGAGTCCATTGAAAGATGCTAACTAGACCACAGACACCATCTCCAAAGAGCCTATGACAAGGTGGAAGTCAAAGGTATGTGATTCATCCAAGGAAATGTGAAGATTTACAGAGCCTACTTGAAGATGTGATCCAAACCACAGACACCATCTACAAAGAGCCTATGACAAGTTGTCACAGACATAGAATGATAAGAACATTTTGTTAGCCTTAATTTACAATACCATTTTAGGGTTTATTGTATCTTATTATAAAATTTAGTGTTTTATATTTCTAATTTTATTTTAATTTCCTGATATATTTCAACCATATGTTAAAGACAAGCAAACTCAAATTGAGTGCAGCACCAATAGTCATTAGGTGCAGATAGAGTTGATGTGACTATCAAAAAGGCATGCTGAATGTACTAAAATCAGTGCAGCAGGAAAAAGAAAATGGAAGTTACGAGTTTTCAATGGTTAAATTCCTAGCAGTGAGAGATAAGTCAAGGACTATTGAGACTATGATAAGTTCAAAATTGTTTGAACTTTCTCTTGCACATGTTTGTACAGAAAATTGGATGGATACCAAAGCAGGCAAGAAAATGATCCAAGGTGCAAGTATTTCATATATTGATGTTCTTGGGGCAGAACCAATAATGCAAAAGATAGACATTAACCTCCACCTCTTCACATCCACATTAGATGAACAGTCATTTCTTGGCATTAGATGCAAATATGCAGACAAGCTCTAAGAGGTATTGGCCTCCAGCCATTGCTTTACAAACATTATGGCAATTACCAGTGTGACTAGCATCCTTAGTTTTTAGGGGTTTGACACAAGCTAGGGTAATCAACCCCCTGGGGAGTGCTCTACTGACTGATTATGGGATTGCTAGTAGCACAGTTATGTGAATGGAGGGGCCACTTCAAGGGGATTGTGAACACACAGACCATGGTACTGAAAGAAAAAGAAATTAAAGGCTGGGATTTCTTGAAAGATTACATCTAAACCACAGACACCATCTATACAGAGCCTATGAGAAGGTGGAAGTCAATAAAATGTGATTCATCGAAGAAAATATTACTGAGCAGTACTGAAAGATGTTATCTGAACTGTAGACACTAACTACAAAGAGGCTATGGAAAGGTTGAAGTCAATAGCAGGTGATTCATCCAAGCAAATATGAAAATGATTTTACACAGAGTTCATTTAAAGATGCTATCTATACCACAGACACCATCTATGACAAGGGTGGGAGTCCATACTAGGTGATTCCTCAAAGCAATTGTAAAGATGATCTTACCGAGTCTATTTAGAGGGCACATCTTTGAAAGGTTTTGGAAGGAAATGTGAAGATTTACAAAGCCTACTTGAAGATGTGATCCAAACCGCAGACACCATGTACAAAGAACCTATGAAAAGTTGTTACAGACATAAAATGTTAAGAACATTTTGTCAGCCTTAATTTACAACATAATTAAACGATTTATTGTATCTTATTTAAAATTATTTTAAATTTCTTAAAAAATTTCATCTTTTGATATATTTCTCCCATATTTTTAAGATAAGCAAACTCTAATTGAGTGCAGCACCAATAGTCATTAGGTGCAGATAGAGTTGATGTGGCTATCAAATAGGCATGCTGAATGTACTAAAATCAGTGCAGCAGGAAAAAGAAAATGGAAGTTGTAAGTTTTCAATATTTGGTGATATGATAAGTTCAAAATCTTTCCAACTTGTTTTCAACATGTTTCTTCAGAAATTGGATAATACCAAAGCAGGCAAGAAAATGATCCAAAGTACAAGGATTTCATATATCGATGTTCAAGGCAAATCACTGATATGCAAGATATACACTAGAATACAAAAGATAGAGAATAAACCTCAAGCTCTTCACATCCAGATTATATGAACAGTCTTCTATTGGTATTAGATGCAAATACATGGACAAGCTTCCTAGCCCAACCAATGTTGTACACACATGATGGCCAGTGCAAATAGCATCCTTAGTTTTTAGGGGTTTGACACAAGCTAGGGTAACCACCCCCTGGGGAGTGCTCTTCTAACTGATCATGGGATTGCTAGCAGCACATGTGAATGGATGGGCCACTTGAAGGGCATTGTGATCAATTATACCAGCTGAGCTTAAAGAAAAAGTTAAGCCTGGGATTTCTTTGGAATATAAGTTACGAGCAGTAATACAAGAAAATTACAAGAACAGCAGCTACCTTAACATAACTTGAATCCATCCATAATTCAGACAACACAGACAGTTATGACAGAAGAGCAGAAGTAACTGAAACTCCATGGATAGCATAATTATTTATAATTTACTCAGTCTTTTTTTCTTACCTACTTCTTTTTAACGTGATGGCTTGAGTTTGTAAGAATCGGAATACATCTGTGATGTCCATGACCACACTATGAATTACTTTGTGTTTTCATCTTGACAAGCCTTATAACGAACATCCAAACATGAGAATACTGTATTGTAATCTAGGAATACATGGAGTCATGGAATCAGATATCAGTCTTGTGTTTTCCTTCACCCTCATTTAATATGTGAGCGCAAAGAACTGCTCTCTTTAAAAAAAGGCAAGCAAACTTTCTATTTACATTTTTTTGAGATATCACTCCAGGTTAAACAGAAATTATCCCTTAAACTAAAACAAATGAAATTTTATAAAGAATGTCCATTAGTTCAATTATTTCCTATTGAAAATATGGCAAGATAATAGCTATTAAATTGAGATATTTTAGTAAAATCTGCAGAATAAACCATGTTGATCTGACAGTTTAAGGTACAATACTAGGAAGATTGTTCCGAGAAAGGAGATCATTGTAGTCGAAATATTGTTCTTTCCACTCCATCTGATGTCGTTTTAATCCAAAACTTGGGTTCTACGATGATCTCCTTTCTCGGAACAATCTTCCTTTTATTCTACAGAATAAAACCAGTCCTAAAGTATGGTACATTGTAGGAAAGATAAATTGACTAGTAAATATAATGTATGATAAAAACAAACAGGTTTTAAAAATTTTAATTGAAAACTAGGTAAATTTTCAGTTATTTGTAAATCTACTATCAGTGATGGTTTTCAACCATTCTCATGAGGGTGAGTAGAACAAAAGGTCCACCAGTCACAGTAGTAATTTTCTTTTGTCGAGTCCACCAGCAATGGCTGCCGTGTCTTTTGTTGAACGTCTCTCCTGAGAATGGTTGAAAACCAAGAATACCTTGCACAGTGCTGTATGCCTGACTTTGGTGCACAGTGATTATGATGCAAGTAGCCATATCCTTTTACTGTCCTATGATCACATCTCAGTTTCAAAACAGTTGTTCACTTTTATTCTATATTGATTGGACCCAGATGTACATTGGAGGTAAGTATTTCACTGTACACAGGCATGAGTGGTTAGTGCATGTTTACAAGTGGTTTAGTTATCTCTAAATAAAACATGACTCAATATGCATACATGACTTAATACGAAAACGTAAATAGCAATGTTAATCAATGATACACAGTCTGATAGCAATCCATACTTGCTTGCAATAAAGAACGCTTATCTTGGTGTAGTCTTTTGGGGTGCAACATTTTCCAGTCAGTCATGGATGATTGGCATCTATTGCAAGGACCAAGGAGTAAAGTAAAATTTCATGTCAAAAATGTTTTATTATAATTTTTAAAAATGGATAGAATTGTTTTTTCAAGCTTTGATTGACATCTTGGCTTCTTCATGGTAAGTAAGAATATGCAAGTTTTTTTGGGTCAATTATGATACAGTGCAATTCAGAAAACAGTGTCTCAGATTTTTGAAATAACTTTTTGTTTGAAAAATATCTATTTTGTGAATGCAGACACTCAAAAATTAAAAACCCGGAATTAACACGTTTGCTCGTTCTAAAAAGATATAAAAAAATCTGAGACCCCATTTTTGAAGCTCATTATCAACAGAGTATCCTGATGTGTTTTTTGTTGTCCCTGATGGTGGAAATTAATCCATGCTTTCAATGTTAGGTAGGATTCTACTTTGAGCCTTGTAGCTTTTAGAAAATGTGTACTTTTATAGAATAATATTGAAGATACAGCACAATATTCGGCTTCTATGGAAAGTGGTCTCCAATGTATCCCGATACTTAATTTGTGAATGTAGTTATCTGGAAACATTGACCAGTTATCTGATTGCTACTGCGTTAAATTCTACTGACTTATAGTCAAATCAATGAATGTTTTTTGGTCCCTACAAATCTCTTGGCCTGATTTTGGTACAAACAGTTTCAAGATTTTGGGAACTGAACGCTGATTGGCTAACTTTTCTGAAAAGAATGTTCTAGTCGAGTATGATGCCATTACTTCGGGAGAAATTTTGTGTGATGACACAGGCAACGGCTGCAAGGGAGACTAGTCATCACACTAGATAAATATTGATAAAAAGTGCTTTAAATCTAAATTTCTTGGTCCAGCTAGTTGTTTAGCCTTTCTTCAGAAGACTTGTGGTAGTTGCTCTAGATGAGAACTGTGATTGAGGTCTGTAAATTTCAAACCTGATTTTTAGAAGTGAGAAATTCTTATTTACATTTGAGTTTTTCGTAGCTTTTTATTGGAATTTATAGGCTTGCTGCAGAGTGTTATTCATGCTGCACCGCATTTCCACTTTGGGGATACTACAGACACCATGGATACCAGGTCAAA
>JAABNW020133551.1:0-13202 GCA_015164035.2 Radianthus crispa | reverse complement strand
TGATATTTTGTTCTTCAGCCCCTAAATAGCATATTTACGAAATATCAAGCTTATATATGCAGAGATGTGCTTATATCGAGTGGCAAAAAAATGGCTTTTCCGCCCTGTCATTATGCAGTAAAATGTTGATAATAATGTCATTCCAAACTTGAAAATTGCTCTCTGCTTTGGTGATGCAAATAATTTCACTTTGGGTTTTCGCGCCTTCAAAGTCTATCTTGCATGTGGATGAGTTGACTATATTTACGAGGTTTGCAATGAAATGTCCAATTAACATAACCCCAAAGTGAAGTTATTTACACTTCCGGTTGACATCGACATCGTAGATTTTTTTGCAAAGCTTAAGGTCCCTATTGGTGACACGTCAGTTTCAAAAAGACCAAAGTCATTCTTTAGCGCGCGCCATTTTACCACCTAGATTACTCTATGACCTTTATTTACTCTACCTATGTGCCATGCTTATTCCAAGGCAGTTACTGTAAGAAATGAACTTCTGCCCAGGTAAGACTGGAGATCCTGCAATCTTGATCTTTTCCCACCAAGCGTTGGAATACACTGCCGCTCCCTTGAATGCGGGTATGGGTTGGATTGAATCAAACTGAGGCGTATCCCGGATTCTCTTGGCTGTCGTTCCATTGATCTCTCTGAGCTGAGCCGGTGGTACGGCCACGACAAGCTTCCTTGAAATAACCCTCATATTCGGTGTCATTAAGATGAAATCGGCTCCATCCTTAAACAGGGACTTTACTCCAGTACTGGTAAAAATCTGCCCACCCATTGTTTGAACCTTGTTCTTAAGGGTCGAAATAATCGTCTCCATCCCTCCTGTGGGTCGTATATACTTATCAGAAAGCTTCAGTGACATCTCTGTAAACTCCATGTAGGATTTGGGACCAATGAAGTCTGTGTAGTCTCCTTTGTAGCCGTACAACTCAGAGAGGTATTCTGCTGCTTCGGGGATGAGTATGTTGGAGAAGTATGTGTCGACGGTCGCGTAGCTCTCCACATTTGCAACGTTTTCTGGTTTGCATGCGTGGCTTAGAAGTTCACTGCTGCTCATTTTACCGAATAGAGGGTGAGCGCGTAGGGCTGGGTAGGCCTGTTTTATAGCTTCATGGTTGTTGGCCTTGACTCCTCGGGATTCAATCAGGCTTGGCTCCACGAAACTCCACTCTCGATGGGTAATCCCGAGCTCTCTCAAAAGGGCACTACCGACAAAGTGAGTTACAACATTAAAGAAGATTTGGAAATTCAAGGGCACCTCCTCCCCCCTCGCCTTAGGGGTTTTGCCCGATGTCACAAATAGACAATACACTCACATCATAATATCATGTTTTTTGTCAATCCTCCAAGCTCCGAGTCCTAAAAATGAAAGAAACATAAGACCGGTGACATTCTATAACTGAAAGTCTAGTTCAGACGTCAACAAACGCTTGCTGCGGTGACTAATCGTCCAGCGCTCAGATGTGCTGTGAGCACGCAGGAGATGGCGATTGGCATACATGATAGAGTAGTTTCAGGGAAAACAGCGTTCGAACGCAAAGGCAATTGTGTAGATTAGACGACATCTGATTTGGGCCTTGAAGGCAGAAGTGTTTGTGAACTTGTCTAGAGTACTGTCTCCTCTAAACACGTAGGTCCGTTCGATTCGTCGCTCTTCTCATAAATCGAACCTTATCTCACCCTATTATCTATTGTTTTCAGTGCGTACCAACATCCACTTGTGGAGCCTGTTTGAAGTGATAGTCCCGAATCCTTCCTCCAAGATTAGGGTCTTCCTCGAAGACACAGACTCTAGTTTCCTTCTTAGTCTTCAGCAGCATGTAGGCCATGTAGATACCTGAGATTCCTCCACCAACTATGCCTACCTCGCACCTCATAATACCTAGAAAACAAGGGCGGGTAAGTTGTGGAAATAGCGCTCCTGTGGTGTGCTAATATGCGGGCAACAAAATCGCGCGTGCTTCTCGTCACGGAATAGCCCGCATTGCTTTCTGATTCTGCTCGTACGAGTTTTCATTGTTGTACGTAGTAAAGAGTTCATCTAATTTGTCAGAATACTTTGTCAGACAAATGATTTTTGTTGTTCACGGAATCTAGTGTGGTACATAAGTGTTACGCGATAAAATGCAAAGCATCGAAAAATTAGCAAATCAGGTTCATGAAGACAAAAGTTATATAACTGTCAAGAGAGAGAATCTTTAGTAAATAACTAAATGCTAATCTAGTGGGTTGGCTGTACGAACTATGCAAGACAGACTGAAGTAACAGGGAAGCCTTTGTTCTCTTACCTATTGGACACGTGACATTCCCTGGCCAATCACACAGGCCTGTTTTAGCGTTAAACAGAAGACCCCCTGGACACAGCTTGTAGTCAGCATGATAGTTGTGGCAGTGAATAAAGCCCTTACAGCCATCGTACGGGTCAGCGTAGACGCCATCATTCTTGAAGTTACAAAATGTGTCTCTATAGTCTACAAAATGTGACGAAACGATTTTTGACTCAAAACTTTTCCTGATTGTACAAATTGATGTTCCCGGGGCCGTTCCTTTGCCGACAATTCAACATTTTGATGGGTTCGATAGCCCCGGTGTTTCAGTTTCCCAGATGAGTTTCTAATCTTCAGAGTCAGTTTTGGAAATCTGACAAACTCTGTTATCCGATTGCGTTCAGAAACGACAAATAATGGTTGAAGATCTTTAGATAACATCATGCTATTACACAATTTTCCTTTAAAACAAGCCCTTGCTCACGGTTGATACTGACATGCGATCTTTCCACGTATGTTTTCGGTCATTCAGTAGTTTGATAAAGAGTAGGCTACCCACCTTTGTCATGAGATGCTCCTGCAGGAAATAGAAACATAACCTAGTATTAACCCAAACAAGTAATGTAAAATGCTACAGCAGCTGGAGCGCTGTTGATGTGTGCTATTGATGCACTCCCCCTCATCACAGAATGAATGGGCGCCGTTGGCCCAGATTCACTGCTAAATGAGATTTTTCCCAGTTCTTCCACTGGGTTGTTCCCGGTGGTCTCCGGTTCATTTCTTCCCTCGGAATCAAACTGTACACCGAAATTCGTCAGTAGCTTTGATGGCTCTGCTTTGGTGGCTAATGATGGTAGTACTTGGCTAAAGGACAGAACGAGTGCCTGGTTCTGTACTGAAACTGATGTGCTATGGTGGAAGAAAAAATATGGCTGCGAGAAAAAGTGGATGGGGACGTTGATGTAAACCAATGCCATGAAGTATTCAAAGACATATTACCAATTCCAAGTCCTACTATTTAACTTACCAATGACGCAAAACAAGAAGAGAAACGAAAGAAAGAAAATCTGCTTCATCGTGGCAAGAGTTCTCTGCGTAGCGAACAGGATAAACAAATGGACTGGACCAGCCAGTGTTTGTGCAGTTCTGTTAAAAGGTGCGCTTAGTTTTAGGACCCCAATTGCAGCGCTTATCAATATTGGGAACGCGCTGTTTTCTCTTGTTTGTTCAGCTTCTACATCACATACTCCTCTGTACGTTTTTTGAGACTCAAGTTTATGATAACATAATGTTGTGACAACATCCAAAGATCTTAAAAGCTTACTTAATTTCTCTTTGCAAAACAAGGGTACCAGGTTTGACAAATTTCGGAGGATTTTTCACTGGTATTTGTGATCCCTCTTTTCTAACTGAGAAATCCTCCAAGTTCAAGTCTTGGATCTAAATATCGAGGTTCTGGAGTTATATGTTTCTCGTGTCATTATATATGGCCCAAGTGTGTGGATATATTCGAGTGGAAAATCCTAACAGGTCGTTAAAAAGGAAAAAAAGACTTTTATTTATCGTATAACCAAACAAGTTGACATTGTGTAAGTCCTAGAGGGCTAGAGCCTCATGCAGTTTTACTCTAAACTCGGGCCTTTCTGACTTGTAATAAAACTTGACCAGACTGATCTACGAGACTTCTCACTTGCTACCATCTCATCTTATGTAGTCCCATTCATATGTCAATGTCAGTGAAGTACTGTATCGTACAACCCTCTCTGAGCAAAGTCGTTTCAGTTCTGTCAGCTCTTTTTCCAGTTTGCCACCTGGAATGTTTGTATTTGTTTTACTTCAAGGTTTTTGACTCTGTTGACTGGGCTCCAGTTGGTTTTGTAGTTTGTTTGTCAAGGTGCAAGTGCTGAGCCCAGCTGTGTCTGACTTTGGTTTAAGACTTGTCATGATCTAAAGTTGTGGGTAAAATATGTCGCAACATTTTTAGCAAAATAAATTGTACATATGAAAAGGTGATCGTGGGAGGCACCGTGATCAGGTTTGCTGGTCATCTTAGACTTGCCCCCATTTCTCGCGGATATTTTCGATTCGGGCGAAGCGAGAATCGTGCGAGCACCAAAGTCAATCAAAACTATGGGCTACAGCCCATGCTTTTGGCTTCAAAATGATCCATTTTCAATAGTTTTTGAAAAGTCTAGTCATAGCTTAGCTGGATTATCATCTATCGTGTAGCTTTCAACTCAGTGTAAATCCTCCAATGATAGTGGTCACATCGGGATTGAAATAGATGTCTGGAAGTAAGGGTGTCCCTTTATACCTTTATTCAGACCGCATGTCATTACCTTGAGCAATATTCTTTTACTAATATATTTGCACATGAAACCAACTGACTTTAATCACACAGCAGCCATGTTTATTCCCATGGGAGTAAAACCCTTTGTTTTGAACGTTCTGAGAAGCCTCAAAGCGAGGGCTGGGGGACTCAGGGGAATCAAAATCTATTGTTTTAATCAATATGGCCGCCGTGTGATAAAGGCGAATAAACTTCCAACAGTAGCATCACGTGATCTAACACCTCAGTTGCGGGGCTTTTGATGCACTTTGGGGACTCCTGTTGTTAGCTGGCTCATTTGCATTCTTACATCATCCTTAGTTGCTTAGATAAGATACGATTATGAATGGTTAACAATTAGCACTGTCATTAAAGTAGGTAGCCAACATCGACGCCTCTCTAACCATCTCTTCCTCACTCCGCAGTCCCCTCCTTGCAATTCCAGTCCTATTTTTCTCCAGCTGCGGCTTGTCATGCTCTGCTAGCGCTCTATAGATGTCATCATTTTCCTCAAAATCTCCTTTCTTCCTGGGTAAAATATGAACGTGAACATGTTCAACTGTCTGCCCTGCATCGGGTCCATCTTGAATCGAGATCGTCAACGAGGAAGCGTTGAATTCCTTTTGAACGACACTGGAGATTTTCTGTGTACTGATGAATAAATCTGAAACTTCATCCTCCGTCAAATCCGCAAATCGCTTTACAACTCTGTAAGGAGACACTAAAACATGTCCTTGAAGCACCGGCTTTATATTTACAAAGCCAAAGGATAGTTTAGAGCGAAAGAACACCACTGAAGGAGAAAGAATAATGGACCCAAACTTGAATGCTCCTGTGGCCGCCATCTTGGATCTCGAAACTCTACCGGAAGAGCTTTTCTGTCATGACGTATTTCCGGGTACAATTTCGAAAACTCCTAAAACGGAGGGGGAAATATCGATGAAGATTGACTCCACTTTAAAAAAACTTTGGATATCAAATTCTTTCATGAAAAATTTGAGAAAAACCTTAATAAAAATATATTTTGCTTGACCTGAGCTTGTACCCGGAAGTCGTTGTTCACCTTATGACGTCATGCTCTCAAGAGGTTCTGGGTATCGAGAGGTTACTCAGGAATCCAAGATGGCGGACGAGAAGGATCAAAATAGAGACAATAAAGAGTCGGTTAAAATACCTCGTGGAAGACCTAAATCTGGGCGAGTGTGGAAGAGCGAAAAGACTAAGTAAGTGGCTATCTTATGTAAGGATATTTTTTCTACTTTAGTTGGTTTGACTTTTTTCCTTGAATTCTCCACTGCTACACGTGGTGCATTCTTGAATTTGCAAGAAAGAAAGATTCGGATTTTTGACACCTGAAGTTGTTTTTAGACAGAATAAAGAAGTAAAAGCTTGAAGAGGATTTATTTATGTTACTGATAACGAGAATTGTTTCAGGAAATCTACCATGATAAAGGTGAAACCACTGCACTCAAGTTGGAAGAAGAAACAACACGACAGACTAGAGAAGAAACTGCTCAAAGCTTATGAGAATGAGCTGAAAGAAACAGCAAATAAACAAAAAGAGGTAAAGTTGAAATCATTTATTTGGTCTTCCATTCCCTTCTCTCCATTCACTCCATATCATCTCATTTTACCATGTGTCTCTTTTCTCCCCTCCCCCCTCTGCACAGTTCTTGAAACTCTTGTCATCAATGAAGAAGATATACATGATAGTTGTCTTTTATACCATGACCTGTGTGTATCAGGTACTTTGAAAGAGGGCAGTGATGCTTACTTGTTACACTTTCATTGTACACTAGGAGAGAAGAAAGAGGCAAGAAGAGAACAGAAAGAGACGGGAAGAAAATGAAAGAAAATCTCAAATTGTCCAAGTTGTGAGTATTGCTTGTTTCTGAGATTTTTCAAAAATGCTGTAATTTTTAAAATAGGCCATGTTAACAAAATAGATAGTGGCATTACTTTTTGTTTGTCGATTGTGTTGACTTCCAATGACAAGCAGAGTTGAAGTACTTGGTAAAACCAGCTGCTATCAATCACCTACTATTGAAACCTAGGGTTTCTTTTCTCTGTTAAAATCTACATATAAATTGTGAGTGTTGTGTAAGCAAACATTTCTTTATAATGTTCTAGATAAAAGACACATCCAAGATAAAGAAGATGAAGAAGAAACATTTACGGCAAATAGAAACAAGATAGTGTATTGTATTTGAATACTTCCCATCTTCTACGTCATGTGGTTTTCTTCTTTGCACCATTGGAACTTTGTACATCCATATCAGGGAATATGCCACATACCACACCACTATGGCCAAGAAAAAGTGGATGGTCAAGATTCAAGATGAGATTGATTGGCTTCATGGTGAATACTCCATTTTCAACTCCTATTCTTCATGGTTAGCTTCAGTTTGTCTATGTACAGTGTATGTGTGGTTGTTAAGGTCTGGGATTTTAAAGTGTTATGTATGTTTAAGTTGATGCATCTTGTTGTAAAAGAAGCTAAAGGAAAACCAGAGCAATAGTTTTTTTAAGGTGGTGTTTTTGGCTCTTTATAAATGAGTGGGTGCAGAAGAGACATTACTCTTTGTATCAGATGAGAGTGGGAGGGAAGATAGGGAGATCTTGGATCAAAATATATAACAACTTTACTCTGTGTCAGATGAGAGGGATTCAGGCAATGGGAGAGAAGATAGGGAGATCTTGTATCAAGATATATAACAAGAGGACACATTTTTATTCTTAAAACGTCCCATCAAATTCATCATATCCTTTTCAGATAAACTATATTGAAATTTAAACTAATGAAAAGTAAATATGTCATTGGATATCTGCATACAGCGTTGTCCAAAGAGGTACACATTAAAATATGATTTAATGTTGATTATAGTTCAAGAACCAGTGGTTGTAACACACTATAAATATGCTTACCATCCCAATGTAATTGAGTTCTCTTTTTCTAAATCAGAAAAAATAACCTTTAAAATCTAGGGCTAAAACATAATAAGTGAGATTTTCAGTCAATTACCAAGGACTTAGTGAAAATATTTGACTTACTACTAACTGGTTATCAACATATTGCACTATTACCTCATATCCTTACATAAAATGAACAATGGCATAAAAGTTGTTGACAGATAAAAACTGAATCATCCTAGAAGTCAATCTGTTAAGCACTAAAGTTTGTTGCAAACTATATTTAAGTAACACTTTGATGGCATTTGCCAAAATACATGTAAATTACAGTAGACATTCATTTACAGTACATCTACATGAACCAAAGCCACCCAAACAGATTTTCCACAAACTTTTTTCCTTCAGCTTTGTAAACATTGGACTGCAATAAAATCATTGTAAATTATCACAAACTGTTTTCAGATCATTTCTGATCACAACAAAACAAGTTTCAAGAATAATATACGTAGATAAAGCAAAAAATATTAACATTTGTAATGATTCTATTGTTCAAATGCTTGATTTTGATGGGATAATTTGTGTAAAAATTGTGAGGGTGGCTTTGGTTCATGTAGATGCACTGTAAACCATTTCTTGCCAAAGTCATGTGGCTTTGAAGCACTTAGTATACATTTCCTGATAAGGTTGCTGCATCAGATGATCTCAAGTGGTAAGACACCAACAAGATGTAATGAATAGACCTGCATTGGCTTCAGTAGTTTTTGGTGTAAATACCTTTTCAGAAAGATCATACATTCAAACTAACTGTCATTATTTATTCCTTTTATCATTCCATGGGCCAACTAGCTTTTCCCACCATCCAAAACCCCAAAAATGTTCCTTGTTAAATTTTGGGGGCTGCCTACGGATTGTGTGTCCTTTTTCAGTTTTTGCCATTTCCAAGTCACGGAGCTCCTTCCTCATCAAGTCATTACTCCATGCCTGGTAGCTTGCTTCATCTCCCCAGTCTGTAGATGGTGTCATTAAAGGTGTCAAGGGAAGATCCTGGGACCCCTTACACTCCTCTTCAGATCTCTCTTCCTTCTCAAGGAGATATTCCTTTCTCTTGTGTTCTCGATTACGTCTTCTCTGTTCCGATCCTTGCCTCTCTTTTGTCGTACCAACATAAGGAGAAAACAACTGAGGTATGTGTTTTGTCAGCTGGTAAGGCTTGCACTGCATTTCTTTCAAACGTGATATGCAACGTTTAAAGGAAAAGATCTCATCCTCCCCAGTCAGGATTCCGAGAGATCTTAGATTAAGCTGGGTGAGTTTAAGATCATATGCTAGCTCTCCTATCATCTCTAAATGCATCTTGTCATTATATGTAGGGCTCTCTCCTTCCTTTGGTATGAGATGAAACAATTCCTCTGGTTTACTAGCTGCTGAACAGTAAAACTTCACTCTGCTTTCATATGCAGCATCCACTAAGCTTAAGAACCTGCGAGCTTCATTCTTCTGGTAGATACTCATCTGTGGTACATTCTCAACGAACACAGTATGATAGTGATTGCATATGGTGATGTAATCAGCTGGCCCAAGAGGTGACAGGCAAAGCTCATTAAAGGTAAACCTTGCCACCCCATTAAATGAAGCTATTGGGATGACAACATTGCGGCCATAAACCTGTAATGATGTTCGTGTCAGCTTAGTTTGTGGGCCAACTGCACTGCAAAAAGCTTGGTTAAAGAGTTTCTCAGTTTGTGAATCAATTGGATAAAAATAGGTTGCCTTGCCCTTTTGCTGGGTATTTCTGTAATCCATACCTGACTCCATAGCAACCTGTTCACAGTTATCATTCAATAAACCCGTAAGTGACATCACTGATTCTTTGGCCTCTGACTCTCGACCAAACGATGATGCACCAAGCTCACTAGCTGATCGATTAGATGTTGCCACAACAACTAGACCTCTATCAAACATGCTCTGGAATATCCCTTCAAGAAGGCGAACAGAACCATAGTCGGTAACCTGCATTTCATCAAAGCAAAGCAGCCAGGCTTCACTAGTTAACTGATTAGCCAGATGATGTATTGGTGTTGTATCAAATGTGCTCTTGTCGTCAAAGCAGCAAAGGTTCCAGCGATTGATCTCAGAGTATAGCTGAAGCATGAAGCTGTAGAAGTGCACACGCTTCTTGTGCTTTGTTGGGATTGATTCGTAAAAGATATCCATTAGGACTGTCTTACCAGTGCCAACACCACCATGAAGATAAAGACCTTTGGGACTATTGGTATTACCTAATGAATAAGGAAGATGTGGTAAGTGACCTTAACACAGGGAAACCAACACCGCCATGAAGATAGAGACATTTGCGACTATTGGGCAGTTCCGGGACATGACTAACCTTTTGGTGTCGCCGAATTCGCGTCTATCCCCATTGGATTATAATCTTTAATTCGTTCATAAAGATCCTGTAGCATTAAAACAGCTCGTAGCTGACACGAATCGGGCTTTAAGATCTTCTTTTCCAAGTTTAAATTGTACAAATCCAAAGGACCTTCACCGATAGTAGATTGGTGCCTCATTAACCAGGATGCTGTTCTTTGAACGCTAAAAACCAAAGGAGAAATTGCCTTGATCTTACATCCAATGCGATACATGGCTAGAATAGGCTAAAAATAACTATTTATGATAAAGTCTAAGACTACACTACACTAAATCTAGTCTAAAAACGAACTAAAAGTAGATAAACAACACTCGTGAAGCCACATTGCATAACAATATTACGATGAATGTCAGCTGACCACTTATACTGGTGGCGTATTTGCAAATACCACAGGGAACCCAAACAATGACTAAGTCTATCTTTTATTATGTATTGTATTGTTATATATGTGATTCTTTTCTTGTGTTTTTGTGTTTGAAGTGTGTTGCATTTGTGCGTGGATATATAATTGTGCTTGGAGGAAGGGGGGTACTTTGAACTTTTCAAACTATCTTGAACGACTGAAGACGATCATAGTGATGATGGTGATGGGTTTGTCAGCAGTGTTACTATTCAATGTTACTGCGATGACTTCATTCTTTTATTATTTTGTTAATCAAAAACATTTTTGTTTCTAAAAGTACGTTTTATTTATTTACATGTTGTTTTATTTGTGATAGTTACATCATGAGATTCCGGTCCAATTTTACACCAAGTACCTTGTGACAGTTTAAAGTGCTTATAAGCCTTAACTCAATACTTTCAGTATTGACTATATATGGAGGGAATAAGAGGATGGTTAAAAAATTTTATATGATTGGAGTGGTTCATCTTGGAGATATTAAGGGTTTCTCTTCCAATATGCCAGTGAGTGTGATGTCACATAAGGGATTTGGTTTCTTTTACACTGCTTGTAAATCAAAACACTCAATACTTGGAAAAACACAATTTTGCAATTGCCTTTCTGTAAAGCCTGAATAAGACAATAATAATTTATATATGATATTTTACTGCTCCTGAATGTTTTTGTATATTTAATCATGCCTTATGTGACATCACACTCATTAGCATATTGGAAGAAAACCCTTAATATCTCTAAGATGAGCCACTCAAATCATATAAAATTTTTTAACCATCCTATTATTCACTCCATATATAGTCAATGCTGAAAGTATCAAGTTAAGGCTTATAAGCAATTTAAGAATGAGCAAGTTCTCGTCCCGAAGTAAGAATAAGCTCTAATTCATTAATATTGCACATTGCACGAACTGAGTTTTTTATTTCCCAGTGAGGGTAAAGTGATCCTGAGAAAATGTTTCCTATATATGCGTGTGTTAATTTTTTATCACTATAAGCATTACAGTCTTAGCAGACAAGAAAGGGCTTGATCCTGGTCTTCACATGCTTATTTCAATACTCCTGCACCAACGTATCGATGCAGTTTTATCATAACGATTTCCAAATCTTACTGTTTGGATGATCCTGATAATGTAAACGAATCCATCTAATCCCAGTTAAGTTTCGCTTAGAGACGTCTAAAGTACGGATGCGACTTTTCATCTTGTTTTCCTATTTATGTGAAAATGATCATATTTAGAGGATGGTATTGCGTAGATTGTTGCGCAATAATATTGCAGGTTGCGATGCTGATTGACGCATTCCCACTAACTAAACAAGCAGCGATTGGTGGCGCACCACTACAGCAAACGGGAGATGATGTGCGCAACATTAACTTTGCAGTTTGCACCGTTAAAATCTTGTACAAATGGCATTTTGTAATATTACTCAATGAATGACTACGGAACCGTGACCGTGTCGTAGTACAAGGCGTAGTGTTTCCTTCCAGGCACTCAAAATCTACTTCACCTTAACGCCAATGTAGATGAAATCTTTAACTTTTAGTTTTTTGAATTTTAGATAGAGTTATTGAGAATATTTTATGAAAGAGAGAGTCGTTTTTTTAACGTAGTACATTTCTAGTTAATAATTATTATGATTATTATTATCTTTTAATTGAATAAACAGAGCAATTTTTTTTATTTACACAGAAATTATGAAAAATAAATCTGCCCCCCCCACATCCCAAAACCATTTAAGTGCAAGAATGGAAGAAGATGAACCTTAAATTGGAATGATATTTATAATAGAATATATAGTACTCCAAATCTACTATAGGTCAAGTAGAGTGACACGACTGCAAGGGCTAGTACTGCCTGGGGCATGGAGAAAACAGACTTGTCCATAACCCCGCCACTACCCTAACTTGGCATGAATGGTCTGTCTTTGGTAGGGCAACCCTACTACTAGGATCACCTCTTGTTTTGGTATTTCATGGGGGCTGATGGAAACATTAAGCTCTTTCTTAACATCAGAGCCGCGATACTGTCATGTTAGTTATGTTTGGTTACGCTCGCTTTTGTTTCATTTCAGCGAAGACCAGGATCAGGCTAGCAGATATAATCAAATGAACATCGACAGGATTGGTTAAGATCTATCTATCTCCTATCGCTATTGGTTATGCCCAGTATTTGGCGGTAAAGCTACTGACTGATAAGGTATGTTTTCACTTGATGGGGGCATATATCGTGGTATATGGACCGGATATGGGGCATTCCGGTGATCCCGTAGGGCTGTGAATCCCCGGTATACAGCAGTTGAGTTGACCGGCGAAGTAGGATGGTTTACTGGTGATGTCGCGGTGTAATTAATCCCTATCCCTCCCGGGACGGTAGGACTTATAGGTGACGTCATGATTGATTGGGGATATGACTTATCCATGTTATCCATAGGTAGAGTGCTGACCATACTGCACTGCCGGCTCGCTGAGGAGAAAACGGGAAATCAGAAGGTAGTTATCATTAATTTTCCTTTGAAATTTGCGCGCTTTTTTTCCATTGACCAATAATAGCATCTCCTTCATTTGATTGAGAATAAGATGCTTTCTTTAAATGGCGCCCATATTCATGTGTCTTCTCGTGCGCAACCAAGAAATAGTGCTCTAGGAAATGACACGTGAAAATGGTCAAGCTAAAGACGTTCAATACTATGCTGCTGGTTTTGTCAAAATACTGGTTAACATGACTTACCAATCATCATGTTACGACTGTCTGCCGGGGCTTCGGTTCGTGTTGGTGATGGGTACGTGTTATCGCTAGATTGTCTCGGTCGATTCGAAGATAAGGTTGGACCAGATGAATCCATCTGCTTCATTACTTCTACCACACTA
>JAABNW020133440.1:0-13212 GCA_015164035.2 Radianthus crispa | reverse complement strand
CCAATGGAACCTGATGGGATTTATGAGGTTTTTAGACCCAAATCTTATCAAACCCAATAGATTTGATACTTAAAACCTCATCAATCCCATCAGATTCCATTGGATTTCATAAGATTTAAGTCCTAAAACCTCATAGGCCCCATTTGGTTTTAATTAATTGTATAAGATTGCATTGGGTTAGATTGGGTGAAACCTATGGGCATCATGGGATTGTTTATTGGTTTTGATGGGTCTGGTTAGTGGACCCCATGGTCCTCATGAGAAACCATCCCACTGCAGCCATTCATGAGCATCAGTTTCTCATCATCAGCCATGGATGGCATCATTGAGTTTGCCATCTTGGGGGTGCTGGCATTGGTGCTGGCATTGGTGATGCTGATGGTGTGGGAGATGAAGAATGAGGCAAAGATGATCATGGATAAGATGAATGAGGTGATCAAAGCCATCAAGGATGAGAATCCTACATCATCAGCTAAAGGGCCACAGGAGCAACTTCATTGGCCTCTTGGTGAGAATGAGACTGATGTCTCAAGTGCAGAGGATCAGGTTAGATTGAGTGAGATCAGCACACCAGATCTGACTCCTGCCCAATTAGAAAGGATAGGGATGTATAGAATGAGGGCATGGATCAGACATGGGATTGATGCTGATGTGGTTTCACCAACATCACCAGATTGAGACAAGTGAATGGTAGTAAAAATGAAATAAGCTGAAAGATAAGGAATGGTGGGGGATGGTGGGAATGACTATGGGAAAACCAATAGAATGAGACAACATCCACTTATAGCATTGGGGCATCAAACCATCAAAATCACCTGGTTTTTGATGATATTTCATGAGAAATGCTTTGATCCCACTTGTTTTTTTCCATGGGAACTGCTTGGCTGTCCAATGGGGTGGGGTGGGGAATCATGAAGGCAATTGCATGGGAACCCATGGTATCCAATGGAATCTGATGGGATTCATGAAGTTATGAGACTCAAATCTGATCAAATCCAATGGAATCTTTTGGGTTTCATGAGATTTTAAGACTCAAATCTTACCAAGTCCCATGGAATCTTATGGGTTCCATGAGGTTTTAAGACTCAAACCTTATCAATTCCAGTGGAATCTGATGGGTTCCATCAGGTTTTGCCTATCAAATCTTTTCAAATCCAATGGAATGTAATGGGTTCCATAAGATTTTAATTAAGACTCAAATCTTACCAAATCCAGTTCCATGAGGCTTTACCTATCAAATCTTATCAAATACAATGGAATCTTATGGGTACCATGAGATTATGACAGTCAAATCTTACCAAATCCAGTGAGCATCTGATGAGTTTCATGGGGCCCAGCCAGCATGAGAAATGATTCAGCCATGGGTAGCCATTAGCAGGATCAGAGCAATCAGCATTGAGCCATGGAGTTGATGAGCATCATCACCTGGCTCTCATCCATTGGCATCAGTTTGGTCCTGCTGATGAGCATCCTCATCCATCGACATCAGAGGCAACATGAGCCCATTACTGCATTAGGGATGAGCAGGAGGATGAGCAGAGCCATCACATGCTCATACCTCCCTGATGGGAACACCAGGTTCAGAAAAATGAGGATCATCATCAACAATGAGTATGAGCACTTCATGAGATGCTACCAGGGCCACAAAGATGAGAACACATGGCAATGCATCTGCACCATGAGCATGTTCATGGCATGGACTCAAATCATGGAGGTGATGGAGATGATGAGGCCCAATGTGAATCTGAAGATTGGCAGCATGATGAGCAATATCAGGGCTGCTGATGAGGCTAGGCTATTCAACATCATCAACATCAATCATGAGCCAGATCGAAATTCATTTTTTAGCATTTTTTCCATCAGCTCCAAGAATTGGTGCATGAGCAGAAGACATTAGCCTCAATCATTAAAGGTTCCCAACAAGGTTTGGACCTCTATGTAGATTGGATTCATGCATTTCCATATAGAGATGAGATTACACAGATCCATAATAGCTTTCGAATGGAAAATGAAGGAAGCTGCAGAGTGAGGGATTGGGGGGGAAGGAAGTGAATTGGGAAATGAGAATCCAATGAGTGACATGGGGATTGCATGGGAATCTTATGATGGAGAACCACGAAAGTCTAGTGGGATTCATCCATAAGATCCATTCAGGTCCAATGGGAGAACCATGAAAGTCTAGTGGGATTCATCCATAAGATCCATTCAGGTCCAATGGTAATTTACCATGAAAATGCGATGGGATTTAATTACAAGTCATGGGCCATCAGAATGCAATGACATCCATGAAATTTCATTGCCAGGCATGAGCTATCACAATCTAATGGGGACACCACCAAAATCTATGAGGTATTCATAGCACTAACCATGGGGTTTGCCTTGGGTTTCCATGAGAATTGCATGGGAACTCATGCATCAGATGTCATACCACTGCAGCCTAATAGTTCAACATCAGTTCAACATCAGTTGACTCATCAGCCATGGCCATCATTGAGTGCTGCTTGCTTCTGGGCATGATGCTGGCATTGGTGATCATGTATGTGGAGATGAGGAAGATGAACATGAAGCTCATGATCTACATGAATGAGCTGGCCATCCTCATCACTGAGCAGCAAATGGGGTCATGTGGAGAAGATGGGGGTGATGATGGTGATGCTGGTGATGAGGGTGATGAGGATCATGAGGCATCAGCAAGGCGTCTTGGAGACATGTTCTTGAGCACATCAGAAGATGAGGAATTTCTAGAGGATCAGCATACACCTGATCTGGATAATGATCAGCTGGAGAGAAGAAGCATGTACAGAAACAATAGAGCTTCTAGATTAGACTCCAGATTAGAAGGTAATGAGATGAATATCAGCAATGACTGATGCAATCCAGAAAAAAAACAGTGGGGCCAGGGGCGGTTGATTAATCAGGGGTGCCCTGGTTTATTATTAAGGGGGGACATGGGCTCATGGGGGGTACCCTTTGTGAGCTATCGAAATTATTGATTTTTATAAAGA
The DNA here is from genome assembly GCA_015164035.2 of Radianthus crispa. Taxonomy (NCBI): domain Eukaryota; kingdom Metazoa; phylum Cnidaria; class Anthozoa; order Actiniaria; family Stichodactylidae; genus Radianthus; species Radianthus crispa. The sequence continues at coordinate 10,207 of JAABNW020133440.1, read as the reverse complement.
TTTTAATTAGAAATCGATCATTTGGGGGATAGTTTTTTTTTCCAAAATTTCAAATCAGAAGTGATGGGTTGGTTCTGGTGTTCATGAGGTTTCAGGGTCCATGAGGAGCAATTTGATATCATATTGGTATCATATTCATATAGCATATGAAATATTGGGGGTGCCATGGGAAGGCCATATGGTCATGAGCTGAAACTCATGGGGTGGTCATTTGAATCCTGAGTGCATGTGAGTATGAGTGCATGTGAGCATGAGTGCATGAGTACATGAGAGCATGAGTGCATGAGAGCATGAGTGCAGGAGAGCATGAGTGCATGAGTGCATGTGATGATCATGTGCATATATTTGAAGCATTTTGGATCAGCATTAGCTCATCTCGCCATCAGGGCATCGACCATCAGGGCATCATCAGCATCGCCATGTTGACAGCTGTCATTCTCTCTGCATTGGTGGCTGCATCAGGTGGGGGGATGCATGGGGATGCATGGGGCACCAATTCAGTGGAATCCAATGAGGAAACTATGAAACATAATAAGTAATCAATTAATTAATTAGGATAATTACAATCTATTTTTGGGATTCAGCAATGATGTCCATCAACATCCAGCTCCATCAGGTGGATATGCCATGGGCAAGTACATGGCATCCAGTGGGACATCAGCATCAGACAAGAGCATGAAGGCTGTCATTGATCTCATCAGCACCATGGAGCTGAGGATGGATGAGGTGGGGCAAGGATTGTTAATTAGATAGATAGATTAGGTTAGATTAGATTAGATTAGATCAGATTAGATTAGATTGATAGATTGATAGATTGATAGATTGGATAGATTGGATAGATTAGATAGATTAGATTAGATTAGATTAATTGGATTGGATTAGATTGGATTAGATTAGATTGGATTAGATTGGATTAGATTGGATTAGATTAGATAGATAGATAGGTAGATAGATAGATTGATTAATAGTTGCTTCACATGACATCCCATTTTCAACCAAAAAAAACCTGTCAGACTGGTGGGCTGATGAGAGATCGCATCAGACATCTCTGCCAAAGATTGGGAGACATCAGGGGATGGGTGATCATGAGCTGCTTGGATTCATTCTAAGACTGGGATACCCTGGATGAGGCTTATGGGTTTATGGATTTTAGGGATGATGATATTTGATAAGATTTTAGTGTCATAATCCCTCATGAATCCCATCAAATCCCATTGGATTTCATAAGATATAATTAAGTCCTAAATCCTCATGAATCCCATCAGTTTCCATTGGAATTCATAGGGCTTGAGTCTTAAAAACATCATGACTCCATTTAGATTCCATTTGATTAATTTATCAGCCCTCATCTCAGGCTGGGAGACTGATGTGTGCCCATTGGAAAGGAGGATCCCGATGATGAGGAGGTGGCTCACCTATGAGCGAGATGCCTCATTGAAGATCAGCAGCCATGAGTTACTTGGTAGCCCATAGGACTCATAAGTCATGCCATATATATATATGCTAATTATATGTGTATATATAATTATATAGGTTATATATATATAATTAATTATATATATTATAATTATATGCATATAAATATGTATATATATTTGTGTACATAAGCCAACCCCCAATCCTCATCAACCAAGGATGGCATGGGTGAGCATCTGCACCATCAGCTTGCTCCACATGTTCCAGGTGGGCATGAAGCTCATGATGGGGATGGATGAGCCCCATGAGAGTTGCTTGGTTTCTGTTTTAGGTTGCTTGGGGCCCCATTGGGTTTTTATGTAAGATTGCATTAGGTTAGATTGGGTGAATCCTATGGGCCTTAATTACTAGGTTTTTCATTGGGTTTGATGGGACCTGGTTAGTAAACCCCATGGGTTCCATTGGATTTTCATAAGATTTCATTGGATTTGGTTGGTTTTTTTTGTGTTTTTTTTCATAAGATACCATTGGGTGTGATTCCATTGCTAGGTACCATCTACAATGAGAGGAACGATAGGGGCAAGACGAACCATCAGCTGCTGGATGAGCTCATTGCCAACATCAATGCAGCCTATCAGCCACTGGGTCCTAATTGGTGTTATTAATTAAGCTTTTGATTTTTGATTATAAATTGTATAATCATATATAGTTAACTATATAGTTGTATAATTAAATATTTAGAGCACTTTTAAAATACTTTTTTAGATGTAATTAATTACATATATAATTAGCTAATTAGTTAATATACACTTGGCATACATGTTCATCACTGATTCTGAGGACTGGTGCATTCTCCCCCATCAGGGTGACATCAGAGCACTATGAGAACTTGATCAGGCCTGATCACCCATTGAGTGTCTTGGCTGAACTAAGAATATGAGTGTCTATGAGAAAGGACTGGAACCCCATGGTTTTTAATGGGGTTCATAAGAGTTTATAATTAATTCATGAGGAATGGCTTCAGATCCCATTGGATTTCATAAGATATAAGTCCTAAAACCCCATGAATCTCATCAGATTCCATTGGATTTCATCAGGTTTATAAAAAAAACCCATGAATCCCATCAGACCCCATTGGATTTCATCAGGTTTAATACTTAAATCCTCATAGGCACCATTGGGTTTTAATTATATAAGATTGCATGTGTTTTTTTCTCAACACCCAATGGGGAAAACAGCAAAACCTAAGGCATGAGGCATTGGCTCATGGTGGAGCATGATGGGTTGAGTCAGTGGAATGAGGGCCAAATGGGCCAGCTGACCATGAGGTGGCCACATGGGCAAGAGATTTTAGCTTTGATCCAACAGATCAGAGCTTGGTGAGCTGATGAGATGAGATCATCAGCATGAATGCCATGAGCTCACATGCATGGATGTGCATTTAAATCAGTTTATAATTAATTAGCAATCATTAATTAAACATTAGTCATTCATTAATTAAACATTAGTCATCTAGCTAACCAATGAACCATAAATGCACATCCATGCTGCTGGAACAGGCCATAGGCCACCTATATAGGTTGATTAGATATCATAACTAACTAAATAATTATATAGGTTGATGAGATGATTTAACCATTAGATATATATATATATATATACATATAGATATGGGATTATAAAGGTGGGGTGGCATCAGCCAATGTGAGCCATGAGCAAACCATCAGACATATTTTGCCTGAAAAAAACAGCAGTGAGCATGGGGTGGGAAGCATTGTGGTGTAATGGGGTTTTCTAATCTAATTTTTCACAAGACTCATCATGGGAAGCATCAAAGCCTAATGTATTTATTGCATGGGAAACATGAAAATCAGGAATTCAAATGAGTGAAACATGAGAACTGGCATGGGATTTAACCATGAGAAAACCAGTGCAAGATGGGGAGACATGAGATTTTGCATGAGGCATGCTTCAAAAAGTGATGAGAATGAAACAATCAAGAATGAAACAGTGAGGAAATCCCATGATTGAAACATGAGAATCAGCATGAGATTTATGAGAAACCATGCAGCTTTTGGCATCAGCAGCAATCAGCAACCCACCCTTTTAGCTGGTGATCTAGTTCATAGGCTATTAGGAGATGAGGAAAGCCATGAGCCTGCACAATCGGTTTTGGGCATTGGCTGACCTTGGGCATGGGGATGAGAGCACTGATGAGGATGATGGCAATGACCCCTTTGAAGATGAGAAGGGTGAGATCTTTGGCTGTGATGAGGATGAGGCATATGCATATGGGTTCATGGGGTTTAATGAGCTATCACAATCTTATGGGAATATACCAAAACAGAAAGGGGATGATTAGATTTTTCATCATTAGCCATCACCATCCAATGGTAAGAAGCATCATAAAGACATTTGTTTCCATCTCCTGGATCAGGCTTATGAGCATTTGCGCATGGTCTTTGGTGGTGGTGGTGGTGGTGATGCTCCCTTTGAAGATGAGCATCATGAGCACCATGAAATCATCTCCAATGGCATCTTTGACTGGGATGCCTTGGATGAGGTTTATGGGTTCATGGATTTTGGGCATGATGAGATTTGATAAGATTTCAGTGTTCAAACCCCATGGGTCCCATAAGATTCCATTAGGTTTCAAAAGATTTGATAATTACTTAAAATCTCATGAGTCTCATCAGATCCCATTGGATTTCATTAGATTTAAGTCCTAAAACCTAATGAATCCCATCAGATTCTAATGGGTTTCATAAGATTTGATATTTAAAATCTCATGAATCTCATCAGATTCTAATGGGTTTTATAAAATTTGATACTTAAAATCTCATGAATCCCATCAGATTCTAATGGGTTTCATGAGATTTGATGCTTAAAATCTCATGAGTCCATCAAATTTCATTGGGTTTCATAAGATTTAAGTCCTAAAACCTCATGAATCCCATCAGATTCTAATGGGTTTCATAAGATTCGATGCTTAAAATCTCATGAAACTCATCAAAGCCCATTGGATTTCATAAGGTTTAAGTCCTAAAACCTCATGAATCCCATCAGATTCTAATGGATTTCATAAGATTTGATGAGGATGAGGCATATGCATATGGGTTCATGGGGTTTAATGAGCTATCACAATCTTATGGGAATATGCCAAAACAGAAAGGGGATGATTAGATTCTTCATCATGAGCCATCTCTATCCAATGGGAAGAAGCATCATAAAGACATAGTTTTTTTTTGATATCCTGGATCAGGCTTATGGCAGCATGAGCATGGGCCTTGGAGATGATGGTGATGGGCCTATCTCCATTGGAATCTGTGGCTGGGATGCTCTGGAGGCCTATGGGTGCATGGATTTTGGGTATGATGAGGTTTGATGAGATTTGATCGACATAATCTCATGGAAACCTTCCATTGGGTTTGATAAGATTTGATTCTTAAATGCTTTTGGGCCACATCAGATTCCATTGGATTTGAAAAGGTTTGATGGTTAAAACATCATGGGCCCCATGAGATATTAACAAATTAATTAACCCATCGCTAGGCATGAGCTATCACAATCTGATTGGAAAACTTCAAAACATAATAGAGATTATGAGATTTTTTCATCATGAGCCACCACCATCCAATGAAAAGAATCATTCCATGGACAACAAAACTGGATCAGTTCCAGACTGGATCAGGTCCAGCTCATCCCAGCCAAAGATTCCAGTGGAGATAGGCTCATCCATCATCACCAAAGACCATGCTCATGCTGCCATAAGCCTGATCCAGGATATCAAAAAAAACTATGTCTTTATGATGCTTCTTCCCATTGGATAGTGATGGCCCAATTTTTATTCTCCTGGATCAGGCCTATGGCAGCATGAGCATGGTGCTGGATGATGGTGGCACTGATGAGAATGGTGGTGGTGCTCCCTTTGAAGATGGGCATCATGAGCACTATGGGCCTACCAGCAATGGCTTCTCTGGGCAGCATGGGAATGATCAGCAGTGCACTGGTGATCCTTTTTTTGATTGGTGTGAGTTAGATGAGGCATTTAAGAAGCAAAGGCATGAGGCATTAGCACAGAAAGTGAAGGAGTTAGTAGCAAAGATGAGGTGGAGGAGGTCAAAGGCATTTTGGAGTAGAAAAAAGAAGGATGAGAAGGAGCAAAGGATGAACATGAGGCAGATGCAAAGGATGAGGAAATCAGGCAACACCATGAGCACCTACTTCAACTGGGAGGAGCTGGATAAAGTAGAGGAGGAAATGGAGATGGGCCACAGGAAAATGCAAACTTTGCATTTTCCTGTGGCCCAGATGAAGGAAACATGCACCCCCATGAGCAGCTACTTTGATTGGCAAGAGCTGGAAATAGCAGAGGATGAGGAACAAAAAGAGCTAGATAAGAGGAAGGAGGATGAGATCAAAGCAATGAGGAGCAAATTGGCAAGATCAACAAGCAACATTGATCTAAAAACGATGAGGCAGCAAGATGAGCTCAAAGAAAACAGGAAAAACAAAAGGATGCAAAGCATAGAGGCAATGAGCAAAATGAAGGAAAGCAAGCAAAAGCAGCACTATGAGGCCAGGGGTGGTTGATTAATCAAGGGTGCCCTGGTTTATTATTAAGGGGGGACATGGGCTCATGGGGGGTACCCTTTGGGAGCTATCCAAACTGATGATTTTTATAAAGATTTTAATTAGAAATCGATCATTTGGGGAATAGTTTTTTTTTCAATTTTTCAATGATCAGCAGTGGTGCTTTCAGCAGTGGTGTGCATTTGCAGTTGTCAACTTTGATCAGCAGTGATTTGCAATGAGCAGTGTTGCAGCTTTCAGTTTCCATCAGCAGTTTGCATTTGGGCATTGTGTGTATATATATATGCTTACATCAATAATAAAGCATATTTTTGGTATCAATATAGAATAATTACTTGATATCATATTCATATAGCATCTGTATTTCTCTATCCTGGTGTACTCTCCTGATCTTCTTCCTCCTTAATGTAAAAATTATGTGGTAGGCGCAGCAAAGAGCAAGAAAAAGAAGAATGAGAGAAATCAGAGGAGCAGGAGAACAGCATGTAGAAGAGGGAGGTGAAGAAGAGAAAGACTTTGAGGAAGATGAGGTGATAGAAAGTGAGGCTGAAGCAGTAGCAGAGACAAAGGCTGATGAGGGAAGCAATGAGGTTAAGACAGAGGCAGCAGGAGGAGATGATGAGAAGAATCAGAATAAAGCAAAACAAGAAGAAAAAGAAGATAAGAAGAATGAATCCAGCAGCTTGAACAAGGCAAACAGCACTGACTCATTTGATGCGCAAATGGTTTTGAGGAGAATTAGAGGAAAGAGAACAGTATATGAGACCCCTACATCACAATCTGTCAGAAGAAAGCTTGAGTTCAGCCCTACATCAGCAGAATCAGCACCAGCAATGAAAGCATCACCTACATCAGCTACATCAGCCTCAGGGGGAAGCAAGCAGAAGCAATCAACTCTGAAAAGGTTTTTCAGCCCTGAATCAGTTGGGACAGAGGAATTGGAGTTGGAAGAGGAACCACAGCTGCCTCCCAAGAAAAGAGAGAAGAAGATTGAGGATGTGATCAGATCATTGCTGCATCAGGGCATAGTCAACAAGGATGGGCAAGTGGTTAAGTGGACTGAAGCTGATATGGCTGCCACCAAGGAAGCAACAGAAAAGAAGTTGACAGATCAGATGGTGCCCAGCATGAGGAACAGGGGAGGGAGGCCAGAAGTAATGCAGGAATTGAAGAGAGGAGTGGGTGGAGGTTTGAAGAGCAACAGAAGGCTAAAACATCAGAAGAAGAAAAGACATGATTTGCCAGTCAGCCATAAGCATGCATTATGCCAAGAGATTTTTGGCATGAGAGAAGAACACAAAAATGAGGAGGAGCTTTTGATGCATGCAGCGAAGAAGTTTAAGATGAAGAGGGTGAAGCTGAGATACATCTGGAACAGGAGATCAGAGTGGAAGAAGCAGATGGAGCAGCATGGCCTCAGCACATCAGAGCAGCATGTGGAAGGAAGATCAGCAAGAAGAGGGAGCCATGGGCCTGGTGCTACCAAGGTGGTGAGAATGAGAGCCAAGGGTGGGGGCAGAAAGCTACAATTCCCCAGCATCTATGAGCAGATCAGGACATGGGTGGAGCTCGAGAGATCCCACTGCCATACAGTATTGCCAAGACATGTTGGATGGAAATTTCATGAGCTGCTTTTACAATATCATCAGGAGCTCCAGGCCAAGAATGAGCAGGGAAGCATCAGCAATAAGGAGAAGAAAGATCTGGGGAACAGCACCAAAATGTTGAAAGGATTGGAAGAGCCAAAGAATCTTGATAGAAGAGCAAGGCATGTCATTGAGAGCATTGGAGCAAAGGTCAGGAGCCCCAATCTCACAACTCAGCTATCAGATGTGGAGCAGCAGATCAGAGCAGAGCTGAGTTGGAATCAGCATGATTACCAGATCTGGAGGATTGCACAAGCAAAGGATGAGGACTATAAGGAGCTCTTCAGCAGGCCAGATCAGGCAAAACAGCAGATGAGGAAGTGTGTGTTGCATTTCTCTGATCAGATCCCATTGTGGGTCAAGAAGCCTAGCAACAAAGAAGTTTTTGCAGCACATGAGGCCAAGAAATCTGCAAAGGATGTTACAAGCCATAGAGAGAAGATCAGGGAGGAACTGGATAAGAAAGCGCATGAGAAGGGCATTGTAGAAACAGAAAATCAGCAGAAGGGAGATGAGGAAAAGGATCAGCAGATTGTTCCTCATGATGAAGGTGAGGAATGGCACATTCCTGAAGCAGCAGATCGCAAATCATCAGGCAAGAAACATTTGACTACAATGAGAGAACAAAATGTTGACAAGTATCGCATTACATTCGAAGCCCATCAGAGTGTCCTCAACTTCTTTGACCCTGATGAGAACCCATTAGGTGTGGTTAGCCCTGGCATCCTGATTGTGCCAGGACCACATGCCTCTCTGGCAAACATCAGTGAAACAGGAGAGTGGCTGCAGGATGAGACCTACACCTACATGGGACAGAAGAGAACTCATAAGAGAACTCATGAATTTCATCAGGCCCCATTGGATTTCTTTCATCAGATCCCATTGGATTTCATGAGATTTTATACTTAAAATCTCATGAATTTCATCAGACCCCATTGGATTTCATGAGATTTTATACTTAAAATCTCATGAATTTCATCAGATCCCATTGGATTTCATGAGATTTTATACTTAAAATCTCATGAATTTCATCAGATCCCATTGGATTCCATGAGATTTTATACTTAAAATCTGATGAATTTCATCAGATCCCATTGGATTTCATGAGATTTTATACTTAAAATATCATGAATTTCATCAGACCCCATTGGATTTCTTTCATCAGACCCCATTGGATTTCATGAGATTTTATACCCAAAATCTCATGAATTTCATCACATCACATTGGATTTCATGAGATTTTATACCTAAAATCTCATGAATCTCATCAGATTCCATTGGGTTTCATAAGGTTTAAGTCCTAAAACCTCATAGGCCCCATTGGGTTTTAATTAATTGTATAAGATTGCATTGGGTTAGATTGGGTGAATCCTATGGGCATCATGAGATTTTTTATTGGTTTTGATGGGGACTGATTAGTGAACCCCATGCTCCTCATGAGAAACCATCCCACTGCAGCCATTCATGAGCATCAGTTTCTGATCATCAGCCATGGGTGGCATCATTGAGTTTGCCATCTTGGGGGTGCTGGCATTGGTGCTGGCATTGGTGCTGGTGATGATGTGGGAGATCAGGAATATGGGGAAGATGATCATGGATAAGATGGATGAGGTGATCAAATCCATCAAAGATGAGAAGCCTACATCATCAGGTGAGAAATCATGTGATGACAATGAGAGCAATGCCTCAACTATGACAAATGGTGAGGTTAGGTGGAGTGAAATCAGCCCATCAGACCTCACTCCTGCCCAATTAGAAAGCATGGGTGTGAGATTGCCTCTCACACCTCGTGTTATGAGGTTTCATGAAGATTTGGTAAGATCTTTAGATTGAGACAAGTGAATGGAGTAAAAATGAAATAAGCTGAAAGGTAAGGAATGGTGGGGGATGGTGGGAATGACTATGGGGAAACTCAAATCCAATGGAATCTGATGTGATTCATGAGGTTTTAAATATCAAATCTGATCAAATACAATGGGATTTAATGGGATTCATGAGATTTTAAGGCTCAAATCTGATCAAATCCAATGGAATCTGATGGGATTCATGGGGGTTTATGACACTCAAATCTTTTCAAATCAAATGGAATCTGATGGGATTCATGGGGTTATGGCACTCAAATCTTTTCAAATCAAATGGAATCTGATGGGATTCACGAGGTTATGACACCCAAATCTTATCAAATCAAATGGAATCTGATTGGATTCATGAGGTTTTAAGACTCAAATCTTATCAAATCCAATGGAATCTGATTGGGTTCATGAGGGTTTTACAATCCAAATCTTATCAAATCCAATGGAATCTGAAGGGATTCATGAGGTTTTACAATCCAAACCTTATCAAATCCAATGGAACCTGATGGGATTTATGCCTGATGGGATTTATGAGGTTTTTAGACTCAAATCTTATCAAACCCATTAGATTTGATACTTAAAACCTTATCAATCCCATCAGATTCCATTGGATTTCAGAAGATTTAAGTCCTAAAACCTCATAGGCCCCATTGGGTTTTAATTAATTGTATAAGATTGCATTGGGTTAGATTGGGTGAA
>JAABNW020133329.1:0-13215 GCA_015164035.2 Radianthus crispa | reverse complement strand
GACGTCACACTTATTAGCATATTGGAAGAAAACCCTTAATATCTCCAAGATGAGCCACTCAAATCATGAAATTTTTTAACCATCCTCTTATTCACTCCATATATAGTCAATACTGAAAGTATCGAGTAAGGGTTATAGGCATATATAAGAGAGATAGATAGATGAGATAGATAGATAGAGAGGTCTAATTGTTTAGTTACTGGTCCAACAACGGATAAAAAAATGTTGAAATTTTGCGTGAAATAATTTATTTTTGGCTCTAAAACGGAAGGGTAAAGAAAGAGGAAGAGACGACTGGGAAATCTGTGGTCGAAAAGTCGTTAAAGAAGTCGAAAAGTCGTAATAGGCTATTTCTAGTAATTTTCTTTTCTAGATATTCTGCAATACTGTGTGTTGCGGTATTCTAGATATAGCTTTTCGATCTTTAATCAAGACTTGCAAGTCAAAGTGATTTTGTTTACCGCTCAAAATCTCAAGAGCACTATTCGAGATGGCGTCGAAGGAAAACATCCTCGTCAGCCATTACTTCGTCCGCCATCTTGGAATCAAGATTTCCCAGTCGTCTGTCTCCTTTGCCCCTTCCCTTGGCGCGCACTCATCAGAGATGAGAGACGACTTGGGACGAGTCAGCCCTCGACCCTCGAATTTGTACCCTCGACCCTCGATATTTAGGTACACTCCTAGCTCGGCTCATTCGCTTCGATATGTACACGTTTTTCCCTGATTTTCCTGGCTTCAAATACTCTTACATCGATGATATAGACTTCTCCTTTGTTTACTATTAAGGTTTCTCATGCTTTTTTCCTTAACAAGCATGTAAAAAGTGGACAAAAAGTGGTTCGTCATGATTGAAAACTTTCAAATACAATAGCTTTTACTCTGCCACCGGAAGCCAATAGAGTGTTATTTCTCGTTCTCTGATTGGCTGAGAATTTTATCAACGATTCTTATTGGTTGCATTTTTCACATGTGAAAAATGCTATCTATACGCGACGCTGATTGGACGTATCGCTGTTTTTACATGTGAAAATATAGCGAATAGATTTCCATTTATAGGCTTATACGCTATGGAATTCTCGTTATATATATTGATGAAATAGGAAAAGAACGCGCGTGCTGTGTGCAGTTATAAAGCACGCGGGGATTAGCAGAACACGAGAGAAGTGTTAAGAGAAGCACGACGCGAAGCGGAGTGCCTCTCAACACTTCTCGAGTACTAGTGTTTCTGCCAATCCCCAAGTGCTTTATATATAAGCACAGCACAGCAAGCGAGTTTTCTACTTCTTTTATAAAACCGTCAACATGAAAACATGCGTGCTGTGAGCTCTCATGATGCACGCGCGCGTGGTCAGTTTTGGTCAATCAGAACGCGATGTTTATATCAGTTATTTTATAAATTCTTGTACTTTTGTCTGGGATGCATGTTGCTAGGTTTAAATCTTGGGCTTGCGTATGTGTGTGTATTTTTTTGGCTTTTGTCTACGGTGCATTACACCTATCTACTTGTTTTGCTTCATTCTTTTATTTGTAACTTTTCTAAATGCTTAGCCTCTGTGTATTTTCAGCCCTATTTTCCTTGGATAACATAATTACATTCTGCTTTTTTCGGATTAAGTACGGGTTTTCTATAGTTAAACCTAAGTGATATTTAGTCTTTTAATTTCTTCATCCTTGATTTTTCAAGGACTTGCTCTATAACTGGAGTCTTCGTTTGATAATAGCTTCATCTAGTTCGTCCCTCCTATTTAGCAATGTATCATCGTAATTATGTGTTTTCTTTATATTTTTCAACATAACTCGTTCTCGTTCTTTAGTAAGACAATCTTCCTTTATTTGTGCATTGTACTTGGCCATTATTACAGCCTTTCCTTTAACTGTAATTATTATCCATGGCTTCCAGATTTAATTTTCTCCTTTGTCAATGATAGATGTTAGCGTGTTTGTGGTTCACAACCTTTGATAACACAAACTACCTGTTCAAACCTTTTTCTTTTTGAATGTCTTTGTCCTCGCTGTAGAACCAAACTCTCGAAATAAACGACGAGGTTAATGGCCGACTGTGCCTCATTTTCGAACTTTTCCATCACTTTCATTGCAAATGTACAACTTTTAACGATTCCAGAACCACTTCAGAGTTTTTGCATTATAAATATAATTTCACAAGCACTTTTTGTTTATCTAAGTGTAAATATAAGCCAGGTAAATGCGAAAACTTTATGAATTTCAATAGACTATAGTTTACTTTTGCTCGACGTAAAAGGACAGTTCTCGACATTTCATAATCCAGAACTCTGACCTGTTTATTAAAGCGATAAAAAAAAACAAAAGGCGAAAATAACAGCTCAATTTTAACGGGTTCTTAGATGTCATATAGAATTAATTTCGAACTAAACCGGAACTATAGAACCCAAAAGCAATTGTGACGGATCTATAATCGAGTGTTTTGCTGGATTCAAGGAGTTTATATCCATCCACGTGTTGTAAAGGCATCATTCTCGGTTAACAGGTATTGAAACAAAACACAATGCTATACTCTTCGCAAGTAAATGTATCTCTTGATATAAACAGAGCATTTTTATATCAACTGATTCGATAGTTAGTTGCTATTTTTAGCACCTCCCAACGAAACGTCTCTAAAGCATAAACAGCTTCAAAGTGTCATTTATAGTCTAACATTTTTCCCCGTTATTTGATCGCGTTAATGTAATTATTGAGAGCCGAATCACCTCAGTTCCAATTGCTCCCGAGTGTTTCCAACACGTGCCATAAGACCCTTAGCTTTCTTAAGGGATTTCAACACGGAGTCTTCAACCACTAGGCTATAGTTTGAACATGAAGAGTTCTTCAGGAAAAAGGACAGTCTACTATTAAAATGTTATATTGTATTGTTCATTTGAAGAGGCAAAATGTTTTGTCCTTGGCACGGGAACCTAGGAAACCTCTTACCAGCACAATGTAAAAGGGGAATTAGCATGATCAAAGACACGACGTTCCGATTGGAGATATGACATCAATTATTTGGATTTTTACTCCCTTATATCATTCATAAATAATATATTTATATACTATATAGATATGTGGTTGGTGGCGAAAAAAACTCGAGTGCTCGGCTCAGCATGAGATCAAAACAGAACGTTTTCTATCGTGAGAATTCGGAATTTTGTCTGAAAACAAAAAAAATTACCGGTAGAATCATTAAGTGAAATGATGTTCAAACATGGAGCGAAGTCATTGCCATTCTTCCAGATTTGAATGAATGGTTTCTATGCTAGTTGCACAGTAAAATCACCCGAAGTTTACTTAGCAAACAATAGCCATAAGGATGTTGAACAATTGTCCTAGTTCAACCGCATGCAGAACTTGTTAAGTCCTATTCATAAGACACTTTGTACAAAGCGACCCTAGAAGAACTGATTACCGATATTGCACAGGCTTTTACGGGCTATCATTGATCAACTTACACCTGTTAACAAGATATCATTGCATTCGAAGCAACATTCACCACTAGATTTCAATCGCTCAAGTGGCCGCCAAATTCAATACCCCTCTACTATGAATTCTACCCTTGTATTCTCAATAGCTTCGTCGATGTTGTGTCCAAACCTGTATTATTTTTCCCGACTGCATGCTGTGAAAAGGGGCAAATGTTTGTCCACTAAATGCCGTTTAACGTATTAATTTTCGTATCAAGTGTTCTTAACGATCCACGTGGTTTGATCGAGCTTTCTTGAGTGATTTGAGTCTTTAGATTTTGTGCCGATCTCAGTAGTACTGTAGCAGGAAAATCACCCGGAATCTAATCTGTCTACAAAAAAAAAACCACTAACGCTACCGCATTGAAATTGTGAGAAAAATTCTCAAGGACTTTGTTTTCAAAGATATTTCCAAAAATGGGAGAAAAAATCGTTTTTAGGAATTCAGTAACTTCTTTCTCTAGAACTCAAACATCAAAATAGAAATATGATACAAGAAATATAGTATTTTGATTGTGTATATAAATATATCGATTTGGGCTAATTTCAATAGTCTTTTAACATTTATAACATATATTTCCCCTCATGATTTTGGGACTGTGTGGTTAATGATCTAAAGAGTCTTTGTTCCATCTCCAGGGGTGATTTGACAAAGAATCGTCACTTTCTTCTTCTTTTCCTGTTATGGCAAAAAAGAACAAAAATAGACGCATCAATTAAAGTGGGTAATTCCTGATGGTGTAATGTTCTTTTATAAAACTCGATACAGAAATTGGTAAAGTTTATTGCAAGATCGGAAATGTCTTTGTCACTCTTAACCCAAACACTGCCTATCAATGCCTAATGAAAGTGAACTGAAACGGAACTGTAAACCCTCTAGCACTGAGCGAGATAATATTCAATATCGTAAAACGATGCTTGAAGCCTTGAATTTGGAAGTCTTTATCTGCAATTTCCTTGACTGCTCCTTTGCTTATTCACAATCAAACAAAGTACATTTTGGTCGCACGTGTTTGTAGAGATATTACTCATTCCATGGTTGGGACTTCGTTGCTTGGGAAAGCGACCGAAAAAAGCTTTCTCGAAAGTTGATATCGAAATAATTTAGGCGGCAAGTCGGTAAAAGGTTTATCTCTCAAACTCAGCCCGCTTGGTTTCATCGACAAAACCTCACCTAATACGTCCTTAAAGATTACAGGTCCAAGATAAACTTCGTAGAGATTTGAAATCGTTTGTTTTGGCCAAAACAGGCCGAAAAACCCTTTAGTAATGTAACTGGGTTTAGCAATCGAGCAAAGCTTCAACATTGAATGAGAAAACTAAAACCACTGTATATGAACTATAGGTTCCTGATTAGCCAAATGTACAAAGCCTTTAATCTTGGCCAGTCGATGAGCCATGTATTTTGCCTAATGAATTCAAAATTGCCCTTTAACCAAACAGAGTAAAATAGTATCCGTTTTTCTGGGGATGTAATTGTTCGGAAATCTTCAAAACAATAAATCGGATCATAATGGTCAGAAATTCTTTCTTTCTTTTTTTTTTTTTTTTGAGATTGATCTCCAAAGACCCTTTTGGCGAAATAAAAAGCCTAAAAGATTGATATTAACTTGTATCAGTGCACGGCAAAAATCCGACTGAGTTGTGTTGGTACAGCTGCTAACATGATAATACACAAAAGGCAAAACCCTACTTGCCATGCGCTGGAAAAGGTCTTGATTTCATCAACTTAAAGTTCCCAGATTTTCATGAAAAATCTTAACCAAAATCATCTCAAATAAAAATTATATTCATTTCATCGCATTCAATATTTTAAAAGCCTAAAAAAAAATTTTACAATCATTAATTTTCTAGAATTCATTAAACTATTCTTTAAGCGCTATAACCAGCAAATTTTTTTTTCTGATGTTAATTTTTTTACGTATTGTGTGCGAATAACTAGTTGATTAAACAGATTTTTCTCTATATCCATCAAATCAATATTTTATGATATAAAAAGTAAAAATTAAGTTAAACAAGAAAAAGTCAGTTTTTCTAGCCATAAACTCGAACTGATGATAATTTTCGACATTTAAAATACGACATTTTTTATTAAAACGGCAAAAAAAATTGTAATTAACTAGTTCCCACAAAGAATTAGCTTAATTACCGTTTTTTTGAAAAGTCATCTTTTAAATTTGCTGAAAAGGATAATGAAAGAAACGTTTTGAATATTTCATGTGTTTTAATGTATTCCAAACTACTTTTGTTGTTTTTAAATCGTTTTTACAAAATGTAACAGTCTTTGAACATTGCTAAATGAATTTTCTGATCGCTAGATGTATCTAAATTGACAAACAATTTAACAGACAGGAAAACGAAGACGAACAGTCATTTCTGTTCAAATCCAGAGCCAGTGCTTTCAAGTTTCTTGTAGACCATTTGGGAATCTGTATTTATATATGCATAATATACATCGATATCTTTGGATTGTTGTTCAATCACGACAAACCATTCAGGATTTGGTTCCTTGTGTTTTTGGTTCATACTTGTTTTCCTCGGCGTTTTCAGTTGATTCTCCTTCAAGAAGGCTCTCAAGGTGTTTAATGTACCGTATGGCTGCTCTTAAAGTTTCGACTTTGGACATTCGTTTATCTGTAGGCTCTTCGGGTAAGTGCTCCCTGAGTCTTGCGTACCCTTCGTTGACGTGTCGAACACGAATCCTTTCCCTTTCGTTTCGTTTTCTGATAAACGCTGGTTCGAGGTTATAGTCATATAATGGATGAGGAATAGGCATTGCGACTTGAGGTGCATAGTGGTATGGCTGGTATTGAGCCATTGGAGAGTTCTCGTTTGGTATTCCAAGTTGATAACATGTTGGCATTGAAAAAGCGTAGTCCTGGAACTCCATGTTGATCAAAAACTTGCTTCAGAGAAACCCCAGGAAAATGCGCATTGAAGTATTCTTTACCTACTTAGTTTTAGCGCCTTGGTTTCAGGTTGCGTTTTAGTGAAATATCTTGGAAGGGAATTCCTTGGACTTCTCCAATTTAGCTCCGCTCGTCTCCAGTGACTCCAATGAAATGAGCGTTTGAGCACAGTTTAATAGAGTCTCCACCTGTCGTCAGAGCCAATCAGCATCGAGCTTTGTTTGACAGTCAATTAATTGGATTATCACAACTAGATCTCCAAAACTAAAGATCAAAAAGCCGCGTGTAAAGACTTCACAAAATTTACAAATACCCCCATTAAGAACAAATAGAATAGCTCGAAAGAAATCTAAAGACCCAGCTCCCTTTGGCGAACATCTCCCTTCATTTATTATGCAAATGCGTTACATCTCATAGCGTTTGTCATTGTAGGCAACTTCCGAAATCGGTTTTTCCCACTGAGATTGAGTTTCATTTTTGCGTCATTTTGTTGATGAGATGGCTTTTGACAAGGCTTATGAACCTGATAAACAAATGAGTTCAAACTGTTGAATGCGTGTGTTATTCTTCGAAATGTGGTCCATAGTTGATGCATACCTATCGATAGCTCAGAAGAACCAAATCTACACAAATAGCCACACGAGATGGAAAGTATTACACTGTTATACTAAACAATAGCTGAATGACATTTTAGAAGTTGACAGATAAGCGAGGCAAATCACTCTTTTATTATGGACATAATCAATGACTTGCAGGACCTGTTTCCATCCACTATGGAAACGCTTGAATATTACACTAGACTACAATACATTTTTTTCTAAATAATCAGTGATTTGTACAAACAAACATTTTTGTGTGGTTTATTTGTGCATTTGCTTGACGGGGATGTGTATATTGAATCCATGCAAGGTGTTTTCTTACGACCAAACTGCTTTGTGGAATCCATCAGGGCTGCATCTTACCAACTGTCGCTACATCTCCTCGTCCTGTCCACAGAGCAACTTTAGAGAGCTGGTTTACTTAGCTCATCTAATCACTGTAAAGATGTCATGCTATTGTATATTTTTTGCAGCCTATTTTGTCCATACCGTATCACCTTGTTATTGACGTCTTTATTGGTCATTAGATCTAAGGTGTCAGCTAGTTAGTTGGGCAACAATGAAGGGTGGTCAAAAGTCTAAATGTAATCAGTGCAAGGTAGCACTATCACAGTGTTCCCTCATGTGCTTGAACAATCGATGAGAGCCCCTTAGCTACCAGAAAACTTAACAGCAAAACAATTCGAGTTCCTAGTCAAAAATGAGGGTTGTTTTCGACAGGCACAGTTCTGTGAAGCAGGCTCATTACCCTGGTGTTTGACTAAGAAGGGTGGCTGTTTGAGTGGATTAAAAAACAAGACCTGCCCCAGGTCCAAAGAAACACATGTAGTTGATGGCTAGTTAATTAATGCATAGATCAATCTTCGTGGTTCGGGGTTGCCCAGGCGAACACGTATACGGGAAGCTTATTAATAAGACTCACTCCATTAAAATGGGGTTAGCATTAATGGCTAGCACCTGGGCATTGTATAGCCACTTTTGTTTCATTCGAGAAATTTAGCATCCTATCACATGAATACTGCCCAAGACAATGCCCCTTATCTTCAAAACAGAATTCACAATCCTCCTAACAACTCCAAAAGTCGAAATTCTTCTGTCGTGGCGAAAACCCAGGGCTTAAAGCAGTTAAAACTTCGGCAATTTTGCTAGGGAAAGGTCCATGGAAGCCCCTGGCCATGGCACATAAGGTACCCCTCTTTGTTATCCCTGGATTTTCAGATCATGTGTCAAGGCTGGTTTTCAGGCTTTGAAGCCTCATTATTTGCCCCGAATAAGCTAAAGACAATGCTTTAGATAAAGACATTTATCTGTGGGTTCTAGGTAACAGCACAAGTCCCTATTCTATGGACTCGTAGGGTTCTTTGATGCACTTTCTCCTCGTTGTCTCGATACAATAGATGGATTCAGTAGTTAATAGCTACTTCAACTGACGATACCTTCTGCACGTTAAAAACGTGCTTAAAGCACGAACTGACACAAATCAAGAGTAATGTATTTACTAAACCAAAAACGTGTCTCTCCAAGGCAAAAACAGCAAACACGAGGCTAAAATCACATCTAAAAAGGGAAGATCTTCATGTGCGACGATTAAGGGCGGGGCACCTAGACTAGGGTCGCCAATTCTTTGTGCAATTTCCTCTATTCTTTAGGAGCTTTTCAGTAATTGTCTAGAGCTTTAATATGTACACATACTATCAGTGATACTTATGTTCAAAACACATGATCAAAAGAATTGGCAGACGTATATTCGTTCTTTCAGCAGTCAGCGTTCTTATTTTTTGTCACTGTATTGTCTGTAACCCAGTATTTGGGACATATAGCTGCGTTGGTTGCGTGTTACTTAGAGTAACAATTTGAGGTCTATATCAAACATTTCGAGGCGCCAGTTAGTGTTCTTTCGAAGCGCTCTCCATAGAGTAGCTTTTCGTGGGTTCGGTTTGTGAAAAATTTCCCCAACGCCGAGCTATTGTTTTAGGTTTGCATACTAATTAACCAATGACAAGGTAAGATTATACACGACTTGTAAGCTTCAAAAAACTGCGTTCGCCACATTAAAACCCCATGCATGAAGCTATTCTAAGCAAATTCAAAGCCCATGGAAGGTGATTTGCGAGTCATTTCCCTGGGTTCTTGGGATCTTGGAGTCGAATTTTTTCCTTTCCTAACGCAGGATTTTGGTTTAAACACCGAATATTAATTAGCTAGTGTTCTAAAAGAGCTTGTCTAGTATGAATATTAGGGAATATCGGCCAAACTTCAAATCCATGTGTGCTGATTTCGTTATGATAATTCACGTAAAGTGCTTGCTCTAGAGGCAAAAACAATGTGTCCTTTTGCAACTGAACGCTTACTGCTCAAAGACTACACATTTCACTCGCAATCAGTTTTCAGCTTCTCAAAACTCAAATGAGTCAATTGATGCTCTCCCCATCAAGTTGTATGGTAGTTATCTCTTGCTTTTGATGTTAAACTTGTTTGCTTCAAATTCAAATAACCAAATCAGTTAATAAAACCTCGTTATGTTTATTCTGCTTTTATTAAAAACATCCATTTTAGTATCAAAAATGTCAATTAATTCTGAAAAATGTATTATAAAACAACAACCAAAAACTTCGGAAAGAATTATTAGCAAAATAAGGAAATTATACCTTATATTTAGATCAATTTATTCTTGTTTTTTGGGGGGTAAAAGCCCGAGGAACTGTCTGGCGAATCACTTTAAGAACGGTACAATTTAATCATACCATTAAAATACAATCGTTTTGTTGAGACGGCAGTTCATTACAATATAATCCAAATAAAAGCTCAACATTATCAACACGCGCTAGTTATAGTAGTTGGGATTCCTACGAGAGCAGAGCACTTAATTCGCCTCCAGGAATTCTTTTCTGTCAGCTCGAGCTATGAAAAATCTCCAATAGAAATGAAATATTACAAGCTTTCAAACTTTATTAAGCGTCAAAGAAAAAGGAAAGTTTCAGAAAACAACAACAACAATATTTTATTCTTGGGGTTCGTCTAGTATTGGCTAAAAAAACCCGTTACGTTTCTAAACTAAGAATTAATTTTCGGGATTTCAAAGTAGTAAATTTCTTAACCATTTCGATTAGAATTGAACAGAAATTATATTAAGTACCATAATCTTAATTAAAATGTGGTCGCTAAAAATCGTTTTTATACATGCACACATTAACTTGTTCTTATTTTATAGCGAGGTCTAAAGTTCTTGAGCACTCACGACCAAAATAATAGAAGCACATGTTTCAATTTACAATCAACATCTCAGTTTAAACATCTCGACTTTGATTCTTTTAAGTTTGAACAGGTTTTTGGAAACGAAGTGATAATATCAAGGCATGCAAGCGATGTTTTTGAAATGCCTGACTTGGGTCAAATCTTGCGTGTTCTGGTTCCTAAAAAAACAACGATTAGTTTTATAAACATTGATTTGAATAGATATTATATTCAAAAGAACTCTTGCTGTTCCCAGCGTGAATGAGAGACGTGAAGAGTTCGGCTTTTTTGAAGTGTTTGTCAAAGATTTAATTCTATCATACAATGCCGACTTACACAAGTTCAAAGAAAAATAACTCTGGATCTTGCTGAATGAACATGAACGTAGCGCTATGAACTTTATAATGAAAGAAAATTATTCATTATCCGCACAACAATAAAGTTACAACTAAAAATCAATTTGAACATAACGTAAGGATCAGTTGGCCATTAAGAAACAACAGTTTTCTTCCCACAAATTTTGAATTTGAGCTCAAAATTCTGATTTTCAAATACGTTTTCGAAGAATTTAAACGACTGTTAGATTTTGGAAAACTTTGCTAAAAACACGGGGATTTTTATGTGAAGTGTAGACTCTAGGCACATTGTTTAGCTATTTAGGCCCTTGATTAAAAACTAGAACCAAAAATAGAAGGACAGCTAACACACAAATACGTATCTTTTTCTTTTCTTTTCTTTTCTTTTCTTTTTTTTTTCTTTTTTTGTTTTGTTTTTTATTTAAATTTTATTATGACTATAGACTCATTCACTCATTCAATGGATAAACACAGAAAACGAAAATTGCTCAAGGTTATGAATGTAGTGGGCCTATTACAAATCGGTTTTCAATTAAAATGCAATTTAATTTGATGTCTTCCACAAACGTCTCGTTTCTTTCCACTTCCTGAATAGTCCAATATCAATCAAAATCGCTTTGCTGAACCTAGCTGCTAAATGAAAATAAGCTGAACTCAAAGAATAATATCGGAATAGAAGAGATCAAATGCTTTCTTTTCTCGTCGTCTTATAAATGTGAGATTGCTCAGGCCTATTATGAGCTAGAAGATGCTAATTTCTAAACCACTTGAATATCACATATAAACAAGTCTAGAGCTGAATATAGCAAAACAGCAAGAAATTTCTATGCTTTTCAACATTCACCACTGCTGATATTATTTTCTTGGTTTTGAGAATGTGAATTTAGAAACCTTTGTTTCCATTTATTCAGTTATATCAACGTTATCATCTAATACGATGTACAACATGATGAAGAATAGACATCGATCCATGCAATCTTTTACCATCATTTATCTTTTCATTGTTGAACTTGAACTTGAACGATTTCATTAATCCTGGCAGTCTATGGCCGGTTTTCACCGACGCCATTGTGAAATTTCAAAAGCGTAATATCGCATTTTGGTAAAAAAAACCTTCACATTCTTATAAAGCAGTCAAAACTATACCAAGTTTCAAAACTGTAGAGCAAATGAGAGACTTCGAATTCTATTGAAGTCCTTCAATTATGTTAACTTTAAAGGCATAAACCCTTTAAAGTAAAAATGACGACCTAACTGTTTACCAAAAAATTGAAAACAAATATAAATGAGCACTGATTTTCCGTAAACCAGCCACGGCTATGTTTTCTGAGCTATTACGAGCAATTTAAATGCAATGTTTGAAATATAATGCCTTAATATATCTGATAGTGCTTGTCGTCATTCGGCTAAATCTGTACTGAAAAACTAAAGCAATTAAAACTAACTATAATTCTAAGATATTCCAAGGTAAAAACAAGTCGGTAAAAGTTTTTTTCCATTGGTTACCGTTGTTTCAGCTGTTTCGGAGAGTTGAAGGCTCCGTGCGAATAAAACCTCCAGGTAATGGCAGTTCTTTTGTGGTTGGGCACTCCTTTGTAATAGAAGCATCAACACTTCGAAAGCTGGTCAAATATGACGTTCGACTTGGCCGAATATTAGAAGGGGAATTCTTGTCTTGTCTCTGTGTCTGTTTATTTCTTTGAATGTCTTGGAGCAAGACAAATAATTCGCCGTGGCAGTTTTCCTACAAGACCCACACGTTTCTCTTCGCAAGTTAATCAAGTGGAAGTCAATACCAATTAGTTTTAATTTAGGGGTGGTGACGGGGTTCACTAGTCACCCCCATTTTTTCCAGTAAAATTTACTTTTTTAATCAAATTTCATTACAGAATTTTAGAAAATATATTTAAAGTTTTTATTTTTTTTATGTTATATTCCGAAGTCTCATTTAAGATGTCTCATCACGAGAGTCACATGGAACCCTTCCACACCGTCCATATAAAAGTGAACAGTAACCCTCACCTTTTTTTCAGTCACCCCCCCTTTCAAAAATCCTGGATCCACCTCTGAATCCTGAATCTTTATTTTTCAATTCAACAGAGAGAATTCGAATACAGTAAGAGGGTTAACACTCCTACACTTCGTCTTGTATATTTTCAGCATGAGTAGTTTTCTGTGACATTTTTCGTTTCAGATTAGTCTAGCTTTTCCTTTTTCACCCTTGCGAGCTTGCTCCTTCATGCTAAGTCCCTGCCTTCCTCCTTTCTTTTTTCCTTCCTTCCTTCCTTCCTTCCTGATCCTCCCTCCCTCCCTCCCTCCCTCCCTCCCTCCCTCCCTCCCTTCCTCCCTCCCTTCCTTCTCTTTCTGTTAATAGAACAATATAACTTTATTCAAATGTAAAGTATTTGAAAATATTTCATCCGCTGTATAAAGACTCATCCGGTAAATAGCTTTAAGTCAGCTTTATTACCACCGGCCTCG
The DNA here is from genome assembly GCA_015164035.2 of Radianthus crispa. Classification (NCBI taxonomy): domain Eukaryota; kingdom Metazoa; phylum Cnidaria; class Anthozoa; order Actiniaria; family Stichodactylidae; genus Radianthus; species Radianthus crispa. The sequence continues at coordinate 163 of JAABNW020133329.1, read as the reverse complement.
TAACGTTTTGGAGCTTGTAATAATAGAAACCATCATCTTGTGTGCAAAACCCCTTACTGCAATTTTTGTAAACATGCGAGCTCCAAGGCTAAAAGGAGTAACTCGTTTTAGTCTGACGAAAGCATCAAAACTGACGTCGAACAGATGCGAAAAATTCCAGAAG
>JAABNW020133218.1:0-10885 GCA_015164035.2 Radianthus crispa | reverse complement strand
CATGATAGCTTGTCTTGACGAAGTGTACCAGGAGTGAAGAAAGACTATTTTAAACCCTTACAAAATGGTTTCTCTCTCACAAGTTAATTTTTCTCTCTTGTTTATTGAATTTTTTGTCATTGCGCGAAAGAACAGTAGTATTTTATGTAAAATACCAATGCCAAGAAATGCTATTGTGATGTGTCAAGAAACACTAGCTTGAATGTCTTTGGCAAAACCAACCAAGTCTATAAGATGTTCTGCCTCCCATAAAAAAATTTAAATCTTTGAATTATAGGAAGCCAAAAGAGAACAGTCTGGAGATACCCCGGTACCATGAATTTAATTTTGTTAATCCTCGAGTTTTGCTGAGCAATATGGCTTGCCGGGTAGTAAAGACATTGAAAAGCAAAGGCAGTTCCGATTTACAAAGTAAGATAAATGGAGATCTTTTACGAACTTAAATGATTGATTGCACATTTGTTTTTAATTCTGGGAGCATTAAGACGTTTAAAAAGGATTTATATGCATGCTTTAGAGCCCAAAGCCCGGGTGTCTTTTTAGCTAACGGTTTACCTTCATGATCAGGTCCATGTGAGCAAAACTATCGGCCTGGAGAAAATCATTGGTCGCAAAAGTGGTCAACTTTTGAATCCGAAAGCCAGGCAAAACATTATTCTCCGAGGACCAAAATAGCTCAAATTTAAGCGAAATTGATTCTAGAATGAAACGTGATGCGTTAAGTAGCTTGGCGGAGCTTCTTGAGTCTAGGAGAAGCCATATCAAGGTAATAGTCCGTGGAAGAGTGCTGCAGGCAACACTGTTCGCGGTTTTATTTGCCGTTTGAAGAAGCCGACGGAGACACATCAGTGGAAAGTGGCTGCACTCCATTAACAAAACCACAGTAAACGAATGTTTGTAGATCCAAGATCACCAGCAAATGCATGTATTTTCGCCATTACTTTCCAGAATGTTTGACGCAGTTTTTCAATCCCTACTATTTTCTATTTCACATTCTAGTCGTGTTTTCTGTTCGTGAAGACCCCGAGGGGTATCAAAACCGAGCCATGTTTAGGCTTTCTTAGGCTTATTAAATCCACCTAAACTCTTCTAAGCTCATTCTACAGGATATGCTAGTCTAATAACGATTAGGAATGACAGATAATTTTCATGTCTCTCCGTTACTGTTCGTAGCACAGCTTCAACTCGTAATTAGTAAGCTTTTGTCTGATTAATAATATTCCACAATTCAGTAAACAACTTTATCAAAGAGACCGCCTTCGAAAGGATTTTCAACTGGCTTTAATCACTTACAATCACCTATACCTTCACGACAATACTGAAAGCCATTCCAAGAATAGAATTTAAAAGCAGAAACCAAAGGAACAATAAGGAGTCATGGGTTGGTTTTCTCGTATAAGCCATTCGCTTGAATGCAACTTGCAAATTGAAATTACCCTTTCGAACATGAAAAGAGGGCCGACATTAACTTGCTAATTTAGACAACCTTAACATATTCAAAAAAGCACGAGCAATTTAGGTATAAAATCAGTTTTAATTCTTTTGGGATGAGCTAGAATTTACACAATTTGAGCTGTTATGTATAAAATAAATCGTTTAATGGTAGTCGTGGCGCAGTTTTACAGTTCAATTCAGTCTTCTCGCACACTGTCAATGCGCTCAACACACCGACCCACAGCAAAGCAAATTCAATTGGTATTTGCACATATATACATAAATATTCTTAACTTAAGGTGGACAAGTGTCCACAAATTTAGTATTTTACACAAGTTAGAGAATAGCGAGCTCCATTCATCTCACCTCTCTTAAAATAAATTGTTCTATTTGGGACCGATTTTGAGCCACAAGTTCATTTCTTGATAATCATTTACTAACTACATTTGCTTTTATGGTTATGGATAATATGTTAGTGTTCAACGTTGATGAAATAATCCACTGATGCTTCCATTTTATCATTGTCCTCTTGTTTGGGTGTCAAAGCCATAACACTGCTTAGTTGATTCGTGTTCGTGTCACTTACATCTACGCTTAATATCTTACTATAATCCTCAGTGCTTTCAGGCTTGTCTTTTTTGGGAACGTTTTGATGCGTCTTCTGATGCTTCCTCAAGTGATCACTACGCATAAATCGCTTGCCACACTCGTCACACTGGAATCGCTTTTCTCCTGTATGTGTTCGTAGATGTCTCTGAAGTTCATCTGACCTCGTAAAGCTTTTCCCACAGAACAACCAGTTGCAAACAAACGGCCGTTCGCCAGTATGCCATCGGAGATGAGCTTTAAGATGCGATGTTTTGCCATAGACTTTACCGCATCCAGGAATATGACAAATATGTTGTTTTCTCTTGGTTGTATTTCCAGTTGTAGCAGCAAGTTGGCAATTAGGACAGCGACACCGTCTACATCTTCGAGTTCCAGTAACTTGCGAACTGGGAAATGGTGAGGAAAACGCACTATGATAAGTTCCTGCGGAGCCCGGATTCTGTAGGCTGTGAAACGAAAAGTTATGGCCTGTAGGTGACCCTGGTAGGCCAGTAGAGATAGGAGACCGTGGGACTTTACTTGGTTCTACACTCCACCAGTGCTGTGGAGTCTCAACACACTCAGACTTGCACGATGCAGCGGTACACTGCGAATAAGTCGGTCTTGCTACCGTTGCAGGACATCCGTGACCGTGGACTGTCATGCAGACGGAACTGGGAGAGTGAGACGGCGCTCCGTGATGAAATTGTAGACCTGGAAGATGGGGTTTCTGAACAGCGGAGAAGCAGAACTCAGGGAAGGACGGTGAGAAGTGTGGCTCGGCAGGAGGTGTGAGAGGTAAATTTCTTTCTTGGCAAGTGACCAACTGGTTCTGGATATTTATAGCGTGTTGCTCTTGTAACATAGAGTTGTACAGTTTGTTGTGGTAGTCAGTTAAATCCAAAACTGAACTTGGTTGGCCGATTTTACTACACGTTGCTGCAAGAAGAGCGAGAGGAGACGACTTTGGATAACCCTAAAGCAATAGAAAAACAATCAAAGTATAAGTCACAAATTCACAGAAATATATTCTGAGAAAAATAATACTTTAGAAGCCGAAAATACTTCAGGACTGTTGTGAAAATAAAGACATCAACTTACATGTGGAAATTGAAATATTTCAGGCTTGACTAAAGCGGCAGTAGCCATTCTAAGGGAACTGGTTTGAAAATTCACCGCGAGAAGTCTGAAGAGCTGTGTTCTGTTCGCGAACGAAGTCAAACTAATAAGTGAAACCTGCCCACCAACACGTCAATACTCCTTCAGCTGGTTGAATGAGCCGGTGCCGGAGAAAAACAGAGCTAGAGTAATTAGACAAACGATACCGCCGTCCAATCAAAGACAAGAGGCGGAGACCAGAGTTTATACTATTCTCACACAAGCGCTGTTATGGCAAATAAGTCGCTATTATAGGACATGACATGGGAGGAGTACAAGGGCGGCGAACTAATGAGCGAAATCAAAAGATGAGACGTTTTATGATTAGACTCAGCTGATCAAAGGCGACCGCCGCCGAAGATGCCCATTGATTGGTTAGGCTTCTATAAACACAATGTATGAAAGCACTTGAAAGAAAAATCATTGGTTTTGTTCTTCTGTGTTTTCCGCTATCGCTTTGCGTTATTGTCATCAACTTTACAAGTGCTGTCATTTTGCAGCAAAGAGACCGCCCAATTTAAATAAGAATGCTGCTCGCAAACACACTATTGTCCCTGTAACAAGCTCGGAACAATCGTGATTGAAATGCACGAGGCTCTGATGTAGTTCTTGTACGCTCTAAGCGCTTAAGGTGTTAACAGCAAAGCCTTTCATCGTACCGCTCTAGTATTATCGATCAATTTGACCGCTGGCGCTCCTGTTTACTCCAGGATCAATCCTTGACATTTTAAAATCCATCGGAGAGATGTTTTTTTTCCGGCCTTCCATCAGCTAAGAAAATTTCTTAGGTCTAAACCTCCCACTGTGGACTTTCCATTTGTTTTCGATGTCGGCAAAGACGCACGCTTGTAAAGCGAGTTCACCTGAATGCAAGCTGAGTTACAACTCACTAATTGATATCCCGCCTCCAATCACCGCCTTAAAGACAGCCTCTTTCATCTAGCCTCGAATATTCATGCCAATCAAGGCAATCCGATTAAGAAATTGTCTCCCCAAAAAGTCTAAAAAACATGTTGGAAACCTATGGAAATGGTTTGGTAGATGGAGTTGAAGATGTTATGGATGCGACGGCAAGCCTCATCTTTGGGCAATTATCGGGGCTATTTCTTTTTTGTATTTGTCGGTAGCCTTTGAGTTTGTAGATCAATTTCGACCAATTTCCTTGACCAACAATTAACAAGTTATTCGCACTCTTGCTGTGATTGAGAGGTGACAAGACTTTTCCATCGAACACAGGTCCCTATTTCTCTGTTATTTATTGAGCCCCGAGGCTCACAAATACCATAAACTAAACACGAACAACAGATCACATCTTAGCTCTTTGCTCTCACTTGAAATATTTATCCGTGCTGTGGATCATGAGATAGAGCGAGCGGTAAGCGTGTAGGCGACCTACTTTTCTTATAATATTCAACACTTTATGAATGGCTGGCAAATTTGACTAATGTGACTGAAACTATTCTCTTCTCCAATATTACAAACATGTTGCCGTCTAACTCAAGTATTCTCGGAAAAACGCCATCTTGCAGAATAAACTGAAAAAAAAAACCCTCGAATACTGCTTTGAGATTGACTCCAGGAACCAAAGTCTAATAACCCAAAACAACCGCTTTTTCCGATTGTTTCCATCAGAGTTTTTATTAAATTCTAAACAGTTAAATATTGTTGATAGTAGATATAGAAGAAGAGGAGAATATTTCCCAAAGTTACTCCAACTGCGAGTTTTATTGACTTTGTCTACAGGGAAGATGTGTGAATACAAAGGTTCAGTGATCAGGAACCATGGCGCGTATTGATCCACAGATATGCTCCCGTTCCTCGCGTCTACATGGTGCCTGTGAACGACGGGGTTCTTACTGAATAATTCATCTAGTATCTACTAGGAAATCATCGTATCTTTGTCGAAAACCGCACTGGTATACCCGAGCATGTCAATTAGGCTAAAACTCAACACAATTACATAATTTGTGTTCGATTCAAGGCCGGAGAAAAAAATAGCCGGTCTTGAATCTTCAAGAAACTTGAGAGATTTCTCGTGTTGTATCTAAGTGACTAGAAAAATCTTTCAACTTGTTGTGGTGCGAGGTATTAGCGGTGGCTTATCTGAATTAGTTTTGTTTGAATCCCTAATGATGACCACGAATGGCCAGTGGCCTGACAGTGTCGGCGTCCTCAAAAGGAATACGAGAGTAAGCTTTTGAAGGGTTTTGTCAAACTTTCAATAAATATTCATTTATAGATGAAAGTTGCGAAAGGCGACTGGCACAGATCGCCAGCAGGAACTCGATAGGATTCAAACAAGCTGAGAGGATTACAGAAACAGGGAGAGCTCTCAGGTTTTTTGATCGCGCTGTCTTGACGACCACGTTTGCGGAAAAGCGCGTACACGAATAAGCAAAATTATCCCCGCGTATTGACTTAAACCAAGGTAGCTCAAACGCTGGGTTTTTATCACCTTTAATACATCTTAATCATTGAGAAAATTGTCTAAAAATAACCTCATACACAAAGGACAACCTCTTAAACGAAAATTATTAGAGAGGAACTATTTCGGTTGACAAAAACGGGACACTGATCTGATAGCCATAAGTTTCGATGCATTTTCCTTTCTAAAATGAATTCTCGCATGTTGCTTGCTTAAAATACATTCAATCCTTTAAAGTTTACCGCTAAAACATTTTCAAGCCATTTTCGCCTAAAGGGTCATTTTCCAACATGATTAGATAAGTCCAGCTCCAGGTCCGACCTAGATAAGAAAGCTTTAGAAAAAGACTTTTAGCCTGAATCAACGCCAATTTAGGACTGTAATTTCAAGTATTATCCTTTTACTTCGCCGCCTCTTTTCGCTTCGACTTGTCATCATATAAATACGTTTTTTTCTAAATGATCATCCCTATATTATCTATTTTAATATTTTTTTGCATTTGAACTTGCGCCCAGCTAGTCAATCATTCTTTTATTTGAGAATGTAAGCGGTTCAGGTTGGCATTCTTGTCGTCCAGTGACTGTATTCATCTCACTCCGCCTTCGCCAAGATAAATCCTTCAAAAGAGCCCACCCCTTGCTTTAGTCTTTCCCGTCACGAAAAACAGTCATATTTACGAATGTTCTGCGAAATCATTCCCTTACTTCTTTTTTCTGTCGAGATTTTATCGAGTTCACTAGCTCAAGAAAATCCCTTGACATTCTCGCTTGTTTTGTTTTGTTTGCCGGAGTAAAATATCTCTGGTTCGCCAATTCACTTTGTTAGTAAACTTATCTACACTGCCACTAAAAGCTATTAGTAGCTTGGAAGGGTTGTCACCCAGTTCTGACCTAACAGACGTCTATGTGCTATTAAAATCCATTCGTCTTTTACACTTGCATCTATAATTGAGGCGGTAGCGTTTGAACTTTTACTTCACTCCAATTTAAGGCAATTTTCGTCAAGATAAAGCTGTAATTGAACCTTCTTCTCAGCTGCACAACTCCGCAAATGTCTACGTTTGGCGCTATCGGGTCTCGCGAAAAAATAAATAATACAATCACTTGAGAAGGCATAGCCTTTCTCATTCCTCTTCTGGTGGCTCTTCTCATCGTTAAAATTCCGCCAAAGGAAAAACTTCGACGTTCTATACCATTCGTTTTTATTCCCCCGAAGAGGTTGGCGACTGGAAGGCTGGATGTCGGCAACCCTCAAAGGCCGTAGTTCGATAACGACTCTCTCTCCCACGCTAACTACTACTATGCCATAGAAATACAAAAATCTATAATTTCCGAAGTTCTACCTTTCAGCTAAGAAGCCTGTTTTGAAGTTTTTTTTTATTTTCTGTACTCCAGATGGCGTAGAGAGTTGATTTTGGGTCGCGCTTCAGAGTGCCATCCAAAGCAAAGTCTGTGGCAAAACACCTTACTCAGGGGAGGGGAGGGAGGGGTAGTGTCTAAGTCAATAATTCTGACCAGCTAAGCAATCATCAAAATAAAAGCGGTTTTCGCTCAATTGCAGAAAAATTCCACTGTATACATAACTTTACGGACACTTGCTGATAATTCGATCTGTTGCCATTTAGTTTTGCTATATTTGTGTTTCCTCTTCTACTAATACTGTACACGTCGTCTACTGGTACTGAAGACTAGAAAGCAAAAAAAAACAACAAAAAACATTTTTTCGTCGTTGCTTTTTTTTAAAAAAAATTCTGTAGAAGGATATCTCATTCATAGCTGATGGAAGTATTCGACCAAATTCATTTCTCTAGAATTTCACAATTCATTACAGTTGATCTAGTACCAACATTTCCAGTCAGCGACTGTGGTTGAAGACTCTAACTGATCCAACTGACTTCGTGGGGCGAATCAAGACTGATTTATGGACATCATCAAATTGTTTGGATAATTAAACGTTAAGATCCATTATGTAAGAACAAAAGAAGAACTAAGTTGTTTGATGAGAAATATTCTACCTTGAACAGTAGATTATAGTATCTTACTAATGGACACTAGTTTGGTTTGCTCTTTTTTCTTCGCGAATACAGTGTTATATCGGACTTAAACTCTAGAATCAAATATGAAGGAGAAATTAACAGAATTGCCCTTCGATGGACGGATAGGTTGCAATATATCACTGTACTATTAGGATTCTCGGATTTCTGTAACACAATCCAAAAGCAGGAATGCTTCTGTTCTCTCACAGTTTTCTTGATTCATAAAATATATACACCGATATCTATATATCATAATAAGCTGCGTTATCCAGCTTCGAGTATAATATGATCGTTTGTAAGGTATCGGAAGCCTTTGATCATGCCTCCCAGTTTTGTTCGATTGTGCCTCTAAAGAACAACTGAATAGTTCCATACAATGGCCTGCAGAATTTGCAGTATTTAAGGACGCCGACAAAGCCAATTACAGAACACGATAATACAAAAAGAAGTGTTGGGTTCATTTACTTGATTTTCTTTGAGATGCAAGTTATTACTGGATTAAGCCTCTTTCGACTTTTGCTCTCGTTGGCGAGTTCCAAAGACCCCGACTCGTACAAGACCCCGAAAAGTGTCCTTAAGATTGGCTTAACCGCTTTAATTCGCCGCTTCAAGAGTATAACTTGCGGTACATCGCCTTGTACTGATGGAACTTTAACAGAAAATATACATTAGTTTGAGAGTTAATTTGGCGTAAAAGAAGAAAGAGAAACCTCACGGTTCATTACTTATCTTTCGCAAAAGTCTAGAAAATGTTAACACTTGGTCCATTTCTTTAATTTACTCCAATTGTTTTTTCGCCAAAAGTTCCCGACCATTTAGTTACAAATTTGTTCCAGTTTGCTCGTTTCGCTTCTACGTTTACAAAATTTTCACTAGGATATGAGAATACTGATCTAGTTGTGAAGCATGAACATAGTTCATCAGTGTTTATCAATCCAATGTCACCACGCCTCAACCCCCAATTCGACTCGAAAACATGGTCTTCTTACAAACTATTGTGCACAGTGTTTGATTATACAGGATTCCAATGTTTCGGGGTCGTGCTTTTTAATTTGCCATTTTTCTATTGTTCCAGCAGTCATCTCCATTGGAGATAGTTCTGAGAGCGAAAGCCTCTCCGCCCCGCGCAACCGACGACATAACAAAATACATAATAGTACTAGAATGAAATACATAAAAAACAAAAGAATTGCATTTTTTAAGAAAAATGCTTTAATGCCAAATGGATTTCAAAAGTTAAGGCAAAAGTGTGCTCCGAACTTGTGCACCAAAGTTAGCCGACGAAAATATATAACTGACGGCGAAATTTTGTGCGGTGATATTCAACTAGAAGTATTTGTTAGAAAGTCAGTGGAATATTACTAACCATGGAGTCTTGAATAGGGGGTTTGAACATCCAATAGTCCATTATGAACGAGCTGACAAGCCAAGGAATTGAGGCTGAGGAAACTACGAAGAATAAATGACTACGAACGTGATGGCCCAAATTCTACGAAGATTCTTTTCGTGAACGCGTTCAAATGTCAACGTCCATCAACGTCTATCAATAAGCATTTCATGTCATCAAATTCCCGGTCGTATGCCTTTATACATATTGTTGCTACCCAGGGATGGGTGTTCAAGGCTCAATGAAACACAGGCCCCCCGTGGGGTTGGCATCAACTTTGGTTTTGTATTAACCAAAAGGGAAATTACCTGTTAAATTGTCTGTCACTGTTTGGCGCCAAAATTCTTCCAGGTGATCTGTAAACTTAATAAAGGCTAGTAAGTCATATGGTGAAGATATTGTTCGTGAGAAAAATCATATTGAAACGATTCCCATATTTTTCCGTTACTTCATGTACTGACCGGCGTTACGAGGCTTGGGAGTAATGACAATTTTCATTAAGTACCGTTGCATTTTTGGCCCCCAAAGTGTCACTTTTCTAAGCTCCTCAATTTGAAGTTGAATACAGATATATAGAGAAGCGATGTCTTGAAAACGCAAGAAATTTAGGAGACGCAAATATTGACATGAGGATAACCCGTCCGAAAGAGATAGTGTGTACACCTTTTAAAAAAAACGTCAGGAGAAAACGCAGAATGGCGATTGTCGGATGGAGATTGCACGACCGAAAAGGACTGTGGTTTATAGTATTCCATCATTATTTCATCATCAATAATTGCGTTTACATTGCAATTGAGTTTATAGTGATAGATACATCCACTAGCAACGTTTTCCTTAGGTTTTTTTTGATTCTTAAAACCAACATACTTAAAAACCCGTAGTTCTTTTCGGTCGTGCAATCTCCATTCGACAATTGCCAGTCTCCATTGTCCCCGACAATGTATTTTGAAATAGGTGTTCGCAAATTCAGCAGATTCGATTGTGTAAAAGTGTTTATCTAAAGGCACTGTACGTTTTGTGTGACTAGCGCGTTCTTCTCAGTTCAAATCACGAGGTAAAAAGGAACAAGATATGTTGGCCTTGCGAAATTGACGAAATTTCAACGAAAAAAATGAGAACAAAGAAAAAATTATGATAAACTTTGTTAACGTCTCAAGAAAACTCTTATAGCTTTACACAACTTCTATGCCATTCTCATCTGCAAAACCAATCCGGAGGCGTTAGATTAGAGACGAGTTCTTCATCTGTTAAAACCCGAGACCACTGAGCTAGAAGCAGAAGAAGCAGAAGAAGCAGAAGAAGCAGAAGAAGCAGAAGAAGCAGAAGAAGCAGAAGAAGCAGAAGAAGCAGAAGCAGAAGCAGAAGCAGAAGAAGCAGAAGCAGAAGCAGAAGAAGCAGAAGCAGAAGCAGAAGCAGAAGCAGCAGAAGCAGAAGCAGAAGAAGAAGCAGAAGAAGAAGAAGCAGAAGAAGAAGAAGCAGAAGAAGAAGCAGAAGAAGAAGCAGAAGAAGAAGCAGAAGAAGAAGCAGAAGAAGAAGCAGAAGAAGAAGAAGCAGAAGAAGCAGAAGAAGAACTGAGAAGAAGAACTGAGAAGAAGAAAGGAGAAGAAGGAAAAGGAGGAGGAGAAGAAGAAGAAGAAGAAGAAGAAGCAGAAGAAGAACAACAACAAAAGACAAGAAGAACAAGAAAAAGAAGAACAAGAACAAGAAGGACAAGAAGAACAAGAAGAACAAGAAGGACAAGAAGGACAAGAAGGACAAGAAGGACAAGAAGGACAAGAAGAACAAGAAGGACAAGAAGGACAAGAAGGACAAGAAGGACAAGAAGGACAAGAAGGACAAGAAGGACAAGAAGGACAAG
>JAABNW020133107.1:0-13219 GCA_015164035.2 Radianthus crispa | reverse complement strand
ATAATAATAATAATAATAATAATAATAATAATAATAATAATAATAATAATAATAATAATAATAATAATCTTTTATTTTTTTAAGCAGGCTGATTATATTGGCAACTTTCGCTGATGTGGGCCTGCTATTACATGCACACTCACTACCACTACATATGAAGCCCCCTACAATTAAAACTCGCGGAGCAACTATAGAATACCCCGCAAATGATCTTTTGGGAACGACACATACAATAGAAACACAATAGAATGAATATCATTTGTGGGGTATTCTATAGTTGTACCAAACTCGCAAAACACTCGGTGACAGGGCATTCCAAGTGGCGGCACCGCAGCTCTGGAATGCCCTGCCACTAGACCTGCGTCAAAAATACGAACATCTCCAGTTTCAAACGTGATCTTAAGACACATCTTTTTAGGACTGCCTTCCGATGAACTCAATTTTTAGAACGTAATATTTTGTATACTATTTTATCATTTTATGATTTATTTATATTTTTATATTAAGTATTATTTTAATAAGTTACTATATTGTATTTATATCTATTTATTGTTATGCGCCCATGATCATTTCATGAAATGGGCGCAGAAGAAGTATTAAATTATTATTATTATTATAAGCCAAGTTAATTGAAGATCCCCCATTTTCTAGAATATATAGAGACCCAATAATGACTTTGGATTCTATTATCAGTATAAGTTGAACTTATATTCAGAATTAGAATACTATCCCAGCCAAGAATTTAAGATTACCAGACATGTTTTATTATATGTTCCATTTTTTTCCTTCCATAAAGCGCTTTAGAATATTCTATACTTAAATGATTAGATTATTATTATTATTACGGTACTATTATTATAAACTTTCAGATGTCAGGTAAAGTACAAACCTTCCAACTGGATTCCTTGGCAGGAGATGTAAATACCAGCACTACAAGCAGCATCAGGCAGGAGGTATTAGCATCCACTTTACAACAGGCCATGACTAGTTTGCTGGAGGGAAATGAAGTTGATTCCAGACTTTTAGACTGCAACATAGAGATAACAAAGGTAACTAGGTTAGTATGCTAATCTCCCTTTTCAAATAAATGAATAAATAAATATCTTTTATGAAAGTGTCTTGCAGCTAATTGGCGACACTTTTCACTCACACTACCACCTATGTTATATATTCTATACACACAACACTCAACTCACATGTTGATTTTTACGGAGGGAGGAAAACCAGAGAACCCGGAGAAAAACCCTTGTGGCACAGGAGAGAACAACACATCAAACAAACTCAACTCACATATGATCCTGCCCAAGCTGGGGCTTGAACCCAGAACCATAGAGGTGAGAGGCGAGCGCTCTCACTGCTATGTTACCCAACTCGTCAGCTGAAAATGAGAAATAACTACTGTATGTAGTTAGCAATTATTCACTTATCAATGGTTTCTAGAGGAGGCTTTTAAACACTAGCCAAGCCAAGCCCACTGAGATGGGAGAAATCAGTGGTGGATCCAGAATTTGAAGAAGGGGATGCATTTTTGCTAATATCTCTACAACAATGACAAAAAAATCCAAGTTACTGGCTGGTGGGGAGTTTGCACCCAATGAACCACCCTGGATCTGCCACTGAAAATGTTGATTTAACAGTGATTGGCACAAGTACAGATCCAGAATTATTCCCAAGAAGGTGTACAGCAAAAGTGGGCATCTGAAATAGAGTGCAGAGTGCAGCGCTACAAAAAGGAAAGGGGGACAAAAAGTCACACAAAAAGGATGTGATATTGTTTGAGGAGGAAATGTGCACCCCTGCACCTCTCCCCTGAAAACCCACCCCTATTGGCAGTTGCACAGGTAGCCCAAGCTGGGTTTCTGTGGTTCCTAACCGACTTATAAGGGAATGTATGGCGATTTGTGAAAAAATTCAAAATTCAATAAATCATACAAATAACTGGTCCCTACCTGTGTCTCGTGTTTTTCTTTGAGCCTCTGTGAAGTTTCAGGTCATTTGCAACAATATTAAGCGAGTATTGTGGTGGAGTATCCCTCGTCCTTAAATATTGGGAAGGTAGCACACTTCGACACGCTCCAGTCCTCGATAAGGGTCAATAAATTGCCTCTAGTTCAGCCAAAATTAAGATTCACGTAGAAATTCTTTCACAGAACTTTAGTCTGATATTCAACACAACCACACAATCGATCTCCCTTTTGGAAATCACTGCTAACAGTTTCAAAAGTCACTTTTTTCTGAAGCCATTGGCAATCCAAGATCCTCGAAGGAGGTCAGCACTGCAACGGTTATACATTCCCTTATAAGTCACATAGGAACCACAGAAACTGGGAATTAACCAAGAAACCCAGCTTGGGCTACCTGTGGCAGTTGCACACCTAAAAGACTTTTGAATTCATTATATGACTGTGATTTACCTGTTTTTTTTTTTAGGTAAAGATAGCTAAGGACTATGGTCATGTGACATTCTATTGGAGGTCCATGGATGAAAGTGACAGTAATGATAATATACAAGACCTTCTTCAAAGGAATCAAAATGCTATAAGGTATTTAGAACTGTAAAGGCCAATTTATGCATGTGAGTTTTGCCATTATGACTGCGATTTTCATTGCAATTTTGGTCATAGTAAGAGAAATGATAAGGATTTGCTTTAGAAAGATTTATTCAGGACACCAATATTATCTAACAATTGTATATTTAGAAGGGAAAGACAAAAGTTTTTAAAAAAATATTTTTAAAATTGTGACAAAAATCGCAGTCAAAATTGCCGCATGTGTAGTTTGCATTATTGTTCAAGGTCGACAATTTTTGCTTTCTTGTTGGTATTTATGAAATATGTAATGCACAATCAACGCTAACCCTGTGCAAACGCAACTTCAGAAAAGTGCCACAGCAGTGTTTGTTGAATTCGAAAAAGGTCTGTTAGGTGCAATTTTAACATACAAATTGTGTTTTATTTCTGCTGTTTAAACCAGATTATTGTTGCCCAGTTACCACAGCCTTAACATTTTCCCAAGAGTGATATTCATGTGGGATAAAAAGGTACAGTACTTGGCTGATGTCAACACACTATTGATGAAAACAAGACATCAACCCAGTGAAGATTAAGACAAGCAGTATTTATTGTCAGATTGTATAGACCGATTCCAAACATCCCAGATGGACCTGGGTGGATTGAGCTGATATAACCAAGGAGGCTAGTCAGTCATCTGTCACCGGCCAAGTCCATCCGCCATGTTTGGAATCGGTGTATAGAGTATCACAGTACAACCAGTTGGCTCAGTTGATAGGGTGAGAGACTGGGGTTCTATTGACCAACACTCAGGGTCTTAAAACACCTGAGGAGAAGAACTGGTGTTGCTTTATTTGGTAATTACATCTGCAAATGGTTAGACCTTCACATCTTCTTGGATAGGACGTTCAACTATTTCTCCACACTAAAATATAACCCTGGCAGAAACCACCCTCACTCTATGGTCTCTGTGCTTTGCCGCAATGCGTTGCAGAGTAAATAGAAATAGGAACCCCATTGTAGATACACCTATTAAATAGAATATGAATGGAAAAAGGTTGGTCATCACTCATAGGAATTGTCAGGAATTTAAAAATTCATGAATTCACTCCAAGACCTTTTAATTAAAATTATCAAAAAAAGAAAAAGTTTGACCATGGCAACCAAAAGAAAATAAAGCGGTTTCAATACGATTGAGAAACGACACGACGAAATTGTTTTCGTAATAGTAGGCGTAGTGCATCGATCATCACTATCCTTCGTGATTGCTTGAATCACTGGAAGACAATTGGAAGCCATTTGAATGTTTAAGGCATGTTGCATTAATATTTGTCATTTGCCACTCAAATGAAAAACGCTCTATTACCCAAAAAGAAAGAAATTGACGAGCAGCTTTGCAGCGCGTTACGCTTCATACAAGTTGTATGAGCACTCCTGGAGCAGTGCAACGTGTGCATCCACAGGTATGCCAAGACTGGTCAAGGTGTGAACGCACAACAAGACATCTTTTCCTTTTGAATCCATTCTTTTGGTTAATTTTCATGGAACTTCTGCGATTCTCGATTTTCGAACTCAGATATTTCAACTGCTTGTGGTGAACTGACAGCATGGTTTTCCACTTCCGTTAAACAAAAACTGAAATACTGACGTATAGTTTTGCTTGACATTGGCGAAAACCCAGTCTCTAAATTCGTTGAAATTTTGGAGTTCATATCTAATGGAGAATCACAAAAGGTGCACTTACCCCATTCGCTGAACTGAAAAATGTCAAATTGACGTTTGGGAAACAATGAAATTTCTTAGTGACTAGGGAATTAAAAAAACAAGCAGTGTTAGGCGGAGACGCGAATTCGAAATGGTTTTCCATTCAAGAAGCCAGTTGATGGTTCCCGTTAGTTGTCAACCTCGATTGGCGCCGCTAGAAAGCCATTTAAAAGTTATTGTTTCCCTCCTTGTCATCTCCGTTTTGAATAATAAATAAATAATGCTTATTCAGAACTTTGAAGGAAAGTCGACCGCAATAGATTCATATGTGTGATTTTGTGAAATATAAAAAGCGAAACTCTAAAGCTTTACTTTAAAAATGTACATTTATTACCAAATTGATAGAAAAATATCTTCGTTGCTTTCGTGAGCGTGCCATAGTATCAAAATTCGTTACTTGTGGGTGTAAGGTAGTGGGGGTTACTGTACTTGTATCAATCATTGCCAGGTCAAAAGTTTGCTTGGGGTAAACTTCGAGCTTGAAATATGTTTAAATAAAAAAAAAAAAAAAAGAAAGTGGTCTCCTCGACTGTCAATACATATGTGCTAAATACTAAGGACGAGTATGCTGTCTGACTGATAGTTCTAAAATTCATTTTTTCTTTCAAAGTATTGATTCTTAATAATAAAAATAATAACAATAATGATGATGATAAGGATATTTTTAACAACGAACACAAAAACTTTCTTTCAAAATTCGAACGTTTCCGTGTTTTTTTTTTCTTCAATCCAGAGTTTCAAATATTTTCCTTTGATTTGATCAACAAAAACAAGATCTACGATATAGAAGCAAATATATAAACAGTTGGGACAATCTTATAGAAATTTAATAAGTTCCTTTAGAAAACCAGGCCATCCTGTTTTTCCAAAATTAGTGAAGTGTAGCTGCGAGAAAAACGACCCACCTGTTCATCTCTAGAGGGGGGTGTGACACGTGATGGTAGGACTTGTCTTTTGAGTTCGTACAAATCGTAGGGGGAATTCTGACTGGTGGATTTGGAAGTGCAGTCATGTAAACAACTTAATTGATCGCTAGAAAATATCAACAAAGTATTGCACTATTCGACCTCTTTAAATACTTTGTAATTACCTTTGAGTATTAGCATGAAAGGCTAGAAATGTCCCGAATTGAAAAGCACAAATATGTATACTGCACGAATACATGTCAGTAAATAAATACAAAGTTGTGAGAGCAGAAAGTATATATTTAGTGACTATCATTGAACACGAACATTCAGTTCACAAAAGCAAATCCACAAAGACCCTTTGTGATATCCATTTTCTTGTTTGTGCAGTGCATGTTGAATGATATAAAATAGCTGTTAGTCACAAATTGAGATATCATTTGTCATTACCAACTTTGCAGTTATCCCATTGTTAAAGTTTTAGTGCATTAACTCCACATCAAATTCGCCCTATTTAGATACTTTGTCAATTATCTATGTCGATATCCGGCAAAATAAAAGACAGGAAAAATATCATGAAATATAAATAATACCCCTAACTTTTCCTGAAAAATTATCGTAAGTACTGTAACTAAAATGTGAACGTTTCGTTCTGAATCTAAATACAAATATCATTTTCGTTCGAATTTTAGTTTTTTAAGAAACTTTTTAGAATTACATTTCTTCGAAACAGCTCATTTTTCATAACAATAGATCTTTTTATATAATTTTGAACGGAAGATTATTCCGTTTTCTTCTCATATATTTTTTTGTTTTTGGTTGTTTATCTTTAGTCAATTCGTGCATGTAATCACTTCGGGTCCTCAATAAAAAAACAAGGATTTTGTGTTTGCTCGCGAGTTTTTAGATCAAACCTCGTCAAGTTTTTAATTTCATCAACGACTGCATCAAAGTGTTGGTATTTCTGGTATTACGGTATACAACAAGGGTTTCAAAAGCACAATAATTCACTTTTCAAAACCTTATGCCTTGAAGTAAGAATATAAATAAAGATACTTTTTTCCGACAACTGGTAAATTTTCAACTAAAAAAGCCTTTAATTTCTCCCTCAGTTTTCCGAGAAAAATATTAGTTGTTGAGTTTATGTAAGACTGGATTCCACGGAAGACAGAGTTATCCTTTGACAAATGGCTGGAGGCGGGTCCTTGTCGTTTCTCAATGGTCAAATATCAGGTACTCTGTTAATTGAAGCGAGTTGTATTGATATAATCATCATAAACTACCAGCACCGAAACAGTTTTAATAATGTATTGCTTGACAGCTTTAAACAAGGCTGTCTATTATCCATCCTGTCACAATTGGATACGCGGGATTCGAGAGCTAGCGGTAGCAGGGGTAGGCTATCTCGTAGTTTAGTTTCAAGAGGATAGACTGTATTCCGTGTCTTGTTCTTTGCTTCCCATCACGCCCGACTCTCGCTTCTCCCACAGATACTGGAACAAGATCTTGGATTATTTGAGGCAGTGTATTCAGTATCAGTTAACTGTGATACTAACTGTAAGCGATATTGATATTACTAAGGTCAAAGATCAGTTGATCCAACAATCCAGAGCAGTAAGAAAAGACATATCAGCTTCACGGAAAGCAAACGCACCAGTAATGTCGGAAGGAGAGGGCCTTTGGGCGGGAGAGATAGAGAAGAGTTTCCAAGAGGCCCTGGCGATTTATCCACCCTGTGGACGGCAAAAGATCATGTTGTCGACCAAAGATAAAATGTACGGACGGAACGAACTGATCGCCAGGTATATCTTAATGAAAACTGGGAAACTGAGAACACGAAAGCAAGTGGCGAGTCATATCCAAGTTTTGGCAAGAAAAAAAATTCGTCAAATTCAATGCAAGATGAAAGATACTCATCATTATATGTCAGATAGCGTCCAAGAAATGATGAGCATGTCGTCTGCTGAAATTCTCTCCCCGACAGTTCAATCTTCAGAGAGTAGCGAGTCGATAGAGGGCTTACCACCCCCTCCTAGTCTTCATCATATCCCGCACAATGTCAACGTAAGAGATATGTCATCTTGTCGTACCCCACCTGGACTGCACTTTATGGAAGACGAAGGTCGTGTTGTTCACACCACGGGTGGAACTACACCGCCATCTTCACTTCCAGGGCTCCAAAGACCTTGCCTCAAAGAAAGTCCTTTTCACAATAACTTCAACTGGGATGTTCCTGATATCACCGAAGAAATCCAATCCAAAGCGTCCAACTTTAGTTACCACGAGTTCCCATCAGGCAGTTCTACCGGCAACATTTCTTGTCAACTTGTACCCGAGCCAACCTACGTCTTCAAGTGTAAAGAAGAATATGTCTCTCCTCGACCAACTTGTACGAGCATCGTCGAATCGTCACAGCCAGGTCTCCATGAGACGCCATCTTTTGATGATTATCTTGCGTTAGACGCTGATCAAACCTGCCCGTCAATAGACTTTTCAGGAGTTTAAGTCAACATATAAAGACACGAGCACTGAATGTAAGTGTGTCATTTTTTGACAACTATGTCGCAGTTTTTTCATGTCAATTATTTCCAAACAAACTTGCTTGTCGGCTTTGTTTAAGAAGCGTATCTGGGGTTTCAGTCTTGACAATTTTCGCTGACTCAATCCTTCAGTTTTCTTAATAACCTTAATTGCTTATTCACAATTTTTTATTCTCAGACTCGAAGCAAATCTTCTCACATTAGTTTTCATTTAACTGCGCTATAGTAGCAAAAAGTTTCTTCGAACTGATTCCTGATTCGACTCGTAAGTCTTGTGGTTAGTGTCATTATATAGATGATTTTTTTCCTCCTCGACATAGTGTAACGTTTCCTCTAGTGATAGCATGGTATTTGATTATTCGTGGCATGTTTTTTTGTCCTAGTCGTCGTCTAGCACGTGTCCTTTGGAAACGAAGACTGAGTTTTCCTTGAAAACTGCCTCCGAAATTCTCGATTTTTTGATATCTCGTGTAATTGTCTAGGGCTGGTATTTCTGCTTATTCTTCTCGATGAAGCACCAGACTTTAACAAGTAAACATAAAAGTAAGAGAACTGGATTCGCTTGAGGTACAAGTTGCACTGGCTGAAAGACGACCTAAACTACGCGAACTCCGGTCGAAGGGGAAAAATCACTTTCGATTTTGAATTGGCTTGATTAGCAATCTTTGACAATCTTTGTGTCTGAAGATCATTTGAATCGGGGCATTTTTCACATTCATGATATTTTAACCTCGTTTGACCAATTTGTTTTCCGGGTCCCTTTCTTGTTGGAGTGTTTATTTATTGAACACTATTACCCTACAATTAGCCCGAGTACACGCGTGGTAGGGAAAGGGAACTCCAAATTTTGTTCTAGATCCAAATCTTTAGATTTTCTTCTCGATATGTTGTTATTGAAAAGATTTTCTACGGTTGCTGTTTTCTGTTCACGGCTTGTCTGATCAACCTGCTGTCTTTGGCCGCTCCATTGGGTTACCTGTCTTCGGCTCTCTTGTTGCCAACAAGCGAGCGATTTCTTTTTTCACTCCATTATGTAACAAGTCAATCAAATGACAGTTGTCGGCCACGCTAATGACAAAGTAATGACAGTAGAAAGACATCAAAGTTTACTGTCAGCAGCAGGTATGGGCCAGTTCCATCTTGGTCCACGATTCGCATTCCTAGAATCTCGACGTCTGTTTTGACCAGGCCAATTGTAGCTTCGCATAAAAGTCGACTAATCGCATATATCTCTTCGTTGGCGTTAAAAACTTGGGATAAAAATATATTTAACAGTGTATCGGTTTGAATATCTTCCAGCTAGTAGCTAGTTATTCTAATAATCGGATCAGTTCTCCTTCACTATTGTACTAGATAGTTACCAATAACCGCTTTTTTGCGGGAATTTATAATGTATATAATTACCGGTAACCATTTTTATGCGTCGAAAAAAGAAAATTGCTTTAAAGAAGAGAAAAGAGGAGAAAAAGAAAGAAAAGAGATAAGAAAGAAACGAGAGAGAAAAGAAGTCGAGAAGGCAAAATAAAGAGATCAACTTTCCTTAGTCAGCATATAAATCCACCGGGCCCAGATTGAGAAAACTGTACTTTACTATATTCATGCATTTTCCCCTCCTGCGTCAGAGAAACGGTGTCCACATATATGCTCGCAGATGAATGCGACGGATTTTCAAACAGTTATTTAGAAAATAAAGCACCGTAAGCCATTGATGTAAACTTCGGTTGAACATCGACGCCATCTTGGATTGGCCAAGTTCAAGGTTACTGCACCCATTTTTCTTGTTCGCTTTCACTGTTTGTTTGATAATACAATATAGCATAGGTTTATAGTTTGTGATTCAAAGACCAAGTATTCGTACTGGTGGATTCATTTTTTCGTGTTTTCTTTAAAAACTGAAATAAGTTGATTGGGTTCAAGATGGCGCTAGAGTGGGTTTTGTATGGGTCGAAATTGACACCACAAGTTCGAAGTTGTTTTGCGAGGCGTACCATACCAGTCTATCTTACCGTCGTACCCGTACCTACGCGTTACCTGAGGAGGACAATGGAAAACTATTCCAATGTTACGTCATCGTACCGTACCGTACGTTTCCCACTCATGAGTCATTCGATGTTACGATATGTCGTATCGTGTACATGTGCTGTAAACTATTAGTCCGAATCTCATGTTTCCCACTTTTGAGATTACACTCTCTTGAAATTAGTTACTCGTGAGAATGATTTCAAGAAACCCATGAAGTAGGTAGATCTGTTAGACATTTAGAAACACTAATCCTGTTGCCTTAGTTTTTTTATCGACTTTACCGTAGCCATTAGATTGTATTATATGAGTTGAATGAATTCATTCTTTCATGCAAAGAGCTAGTCTCTTTGCACTCTCTATTCTTCCGTGACTAACATCAGGTTCCATAGCATTGCAGGAGTGTATTCACTGGTTTAGGATGGGATGGAATCACTGTAGTCATTCCTTTCTTCTCTTTTCACAAACACGTGAATCAAACAATTCATTGTTGGTGGAAAAGGGGTATACCGGCGCGAACCCAGCCAAAAATGTGTCCGGGTTCCGAACTGGTCATTGTGTCACTGCTACCTAATTACCACCCTTTGTTGCAGCGAGTAGAAAGAGCTTCTATTTCCAGCAACAAAGTTTCGCAACGAAAATTAGAGTGGTAATAGGAGCAATGTTTGTTCTGCAACGTGCTACACAACAATGTTGCGCGACCATATAGTTGCACGATTTCGTTGCTCGTATTACCGTACCTTCAACACACTTGAGTGTTTTCCTGAGATCCACACCCAATAGGCACCCGAGACCTCCTTCCAGGATATAGCCCTGCAGTGAAATTATCGTCATAATCTTGGTTCTTCAGGAATCGACAGGAACGAAGGTTTGTTGGGATCGAAACTAGCTGACATGGTTTCAGTCTACGGCTCATCTATGCTATCTTTTCGTCCCAAACATCCCATCGTTCGTAATTCGTGCACTTTATATAGAGTACATTTCGTATGACTGTAAATATATTACAATAGTAAATATTCGTCGTGCCGTGTGCTTTGCCGCGATCGTGTTTTCTAGAATCTTGATTGGCTAGTATTCGTCTTGTGATGTCATTGCTTTTGCAGTGCCGTGACCGTGTCCGCGCCGTATTTTGGGCATATGATTGGATGAGATTGCGTGCCTTGCCGCAAGGTGTGTGTTAGGGGGGAGGGGAGGGTGGCTCACAGTGCAAGATACGCAACAAATTTCCATCAGGGTGACACACGTTACAACAAGATCCTGCAACAGCTGTCTTTTCTTTCGGCCCAGACTTGCTATAAGATATTTGGTCATACAAGTTCTAAATCTCGTGCATCCCGATTGCACCGTGTGGCCCACCTTCATGTTTCTTAGGATTTTTCATGACGTTTTGTCACTGGCCGTATCTACTGTTTCTTGCTTTTCCATTTTCTTGAAAAGTTACAAACAGCCATTAGGTCTACCAGTCGTAACTTGTAAAAAAGATGTAAAATATTTACAAATATATTATTTTTTTATCATGCTTGCATATATTTTTGCAATTTGCCATTTTTTTGCAGATTTATTTATACTAAAGAGCAACAAAAGATCTTGCCTAATCTTTATGGCCACTATTTTTAAATGAAAATGGCAATTTATGCTAATGCTTAAATTTTAAATAGCTATATTAGTTTAAATAGTGCTTAATCTAGCTTGCTTTAGCATTGTTAATAATCTAATCAGTATTCTAAATTATGAGTAACAATTTTGAACATTGTTTTTCCCTTCAGTTCCACAATCTCCTGTCCACTTTAATCAATATGTAGTACCAGTATACAGTACTTTATCCCACACCATAGAAAATACAGCCAGTCAGAAAGTAGGAAAACCGTTGTATATTCAGTGGTATTCAACTCACTCTTCCCATCAGACCTTGCATTTCCTTGCATTTTCTATGGTGTGGGATAAAATAGTTATACAACAGTTTCTCATGGCATACTGTGGATATCCCACTTATCACTTGTATTTTTGAAGTATACAAACTTGCCTAAAGGCTCATGTGTGTACTAGAAAATACAAGAGACCCATGGTATATTCCATGATATGCCACTCGAAACCATTGTATAACTAGTATGTACTTACTTCAGTTTTCTTTAGTGCATGGTTACAAGGTAGATGATTATGTATCCAAATAAAAGCTATTTAAAAATACTCATTTCTTCTTTGTGATCACTATTGTGGCCAGTTTCTTGTGGCCTAAAGAACTAGAGTACCTTATTTTTTCTGATATTTGTGCCAGCTATTTGTGCAAGTGGCATCCTTTCCTGTTGGCAGTCTCTCTTAAACAAGTAATCAATTTCTCCTCGTTAATCACAAACGAGACTCTGCCAGCAGAGAAGTGGTATCCAAGTTTTCTCTTCGTGGGCATAAGAACTCCTTACAAACCTCAAAAACCCATCCCTACCTCCCATCCCCTAAACACATGTATATCACAAAATAATAAACTCAAAATGGGAGTGGAAGGTCACCTAGCATCTCATCTAATTTATAATTTATAATTGTTTCCATAGTTATCCTTTGTTTCATTATTACGTCATCTGTAATCGTTATCAATATATATAGCTGTAATCTGATTCATTCTCCATTAAACTGAAGATGGCATAAGTATGCCGAAACATGTCTTTTAAAACTGTTGTCGTTTTCTTTAAATTTATTAGTTATTTAATGAGAATAAACAGTGCAGTTTACTACAAGCTGTGGTCCTGGCAGGACAATTACATAAACAGAAAATAAGTCTTTCACATTTTGAAGTCCATTCTCTTCTTTATTTTTCCTGGAATCGTTTTTTTTAACATCATTTACTTGATATATCTAAACTCTTCTTACTAAAACCTATTATAAAATGTTATATTGTTACATAAGTTGAATCAGGTGTTGCCATGGAAACACTACATGTGTTTAGAAAGAGTGGACAGGAGGATCTTCCTCACCCCTCCCCTCTTGGTCTGTCCTTAAACCATCACCCAGTACATACTCTGTTATAAGCCTACATGTTCACATTCTAGTGTTTGATTCATTTACTGACTTCATGCATTGCTTTTGCCAAGTATTCTACATTGGTTGATGTCACACCAGCTATTGAAATTCGACCATCCTTTGTCAGGTAGATTGAGAATTCCTTGGTCAAACGCTCCACCTGGGACAAAAGAAAGAATGTGTTAAATTGGGAATGAACAGGAAATGAGAATTAATTTCCTTGTTATGCCATCTATCTGCAATACTTGCAAGTGAGGTGTTTCAGCTGAAAAAATGTCATGTCAGTGAATTAATTCATTATGGGTCCAGAAAATAAAATGACATTAAACATGAATAAAACTTCATGAGAAAATGATTGAAAAAAGAAAGGAAGAAAAATGGGAAATCATGGGAAATGAAATTCCTTCCATAAAGAATTCAGTTGCAGCAAAAGGTGGTTAAATGCCCAGCACATGTAATACTTTTATAT
>JAABNW020132885.1:0-17809 GCA_015164035.2 Radianthus crispa | reverse complement strand
CGTCACTATCGTAATCACACTCATTTTTCATGGTCACAGTCACGTTATGTCAATCATGGTCACAGTCACGTTATGTCCACAATCATGGTCACGGTCACAGTTACTGTCACTGGGCAAGTCAAGTTAGTCCTTACCAATACGAGACTACTAATGAAGACCAGAGAAAGAATAAACCATTCAAAGAAACGATGCTCGACAAACCAACGCACTCGACCTCTGACTCGCAGCCACCAAAAACATTTCCACGGCAAACAGTTAAATGGTGCCATTAGGATGTCAGGCAAACACTCCGTGATAACTATCTCTCCTTCATGCCTCTTGTTAGTTGGTCCACGTCCCGTACCACTACTGCCTAGCGTAGTTGTGCTGCCTGGAAACAAGAACAACTTATTATTCGATCTTTAAGAGATATCAGTTGGAGTTGCATTTACCCGCTTCAGGCAGAGCTGCAGAACTAAGTCTCTGAGGCTGCTTCTTGTCTGTAGTTACAGATACTGTCTTCTTGTCTACATCATTCTTTGCCGAGCCATTCGTTACATGCAGGATCTTCTCTTCATTGAGTGGCACCATCCATTGACGTGTGGTTGTCAGCTTTCTCTTCAGCATCTGCGTGATTGTTTCTTTATTTTCATTGTCTGATTGCTCGCTGACATCGTCTTCATCGTCTTCATCTTGACTGTCAAAAGCGTTAAGTAGTAAAGCCAGAAATAAATTTAATACCTAGAAAACAATAATAGCAGCATATTCTAAGCACACATTCGGAAGCAAGGGTGAAGGATAATGAATTTTGAGGAAACCGTTTGATGGTATGAATAGTACCAAGTCCATCCTCGTTGGCTGATATTCCGCGTTGGAGAATACTTACAATAAAGTTTCCGATGACGAAAGCAGGAATAAAGAACAAAATGGCACCAGGATTGGTGGCCTTCATGCAGTCCCAGAGAGGTTCAATCCACTCCCCGCATAAGATCCTGAAAACCACCATGAAAGAATGCCAGAAGTCTTTAAAATTCCACCTTGGGATGCCATCGGGAAAGACCTCTTCAGTGTAGGCATTACCAAAGACTTTGACTCCCAACACAGCGAAGATGTAGATAATAAGAACCAGGATCAGCGTGATGTTTCCAATTGGTCCAACACTGTTGGATATGGTTGCCAGCAGCTTGCCCATGGTCTTCCAAGACTGAGCCAACTTCATGATACGAACCTGGAAGAAACCATCTAAAGGTTTATAGACAGTGCTAGATCAAATGCTATTCCTCTTTCAAGGAAATACTGACCAGCAGAAGACGTATTTTTCGATGAAGATCGCGCTTGCTGCTCGTAAAAGCCAAAGGCCTCGAGTTCATGTTTGGAAAAGCTCGCGCGCGCGCACCTCGTTGGTTTGGTCTCTGAGCTTTACAAATGCGAGTTTTTACGCTTTTGCGAAATTGATCAGGTATATTTTGGTCGATTCCCATCAAGGATGCACATGTACAAATAACTATTGGCTTTACCAGACGGAATGTTCTAAAGATGCTCGTCCCAGCCGACTCACGAAACTTGGCCAACTCAAAGATTGTATCAACTATACTCATGATGACAATAAACCCGTCAAACAGATTCCATCTGCTCTTGAGGTAGTCGACCAAACCGATTCCCATCAACTTGATGACCATTTCCAGGAAGAAGATTGTCGTAAAACCCTAAAAGCGACGGAAAGCGTGTTAAATCTTCAATATAACTAGCATTACGAGGAAATTGAATGTGACAGATACAGACAAACCTACCAGATTTAGAATATCTAAGACTTGACGGAATCCCTGGTCGATGCCGTGGTGATACATGGCAAGTACCACAGTATTGGCCAGGATAAACGCATTCACACCAAGTTCAAAAGAGGGATGATCAATTATCTTTAAAACAATTCTCTGGAACTTCGGCCAGCTTCGCATGTCTTGTGTAAATGAAATATCTTTTAACTTGTCGTCGAGAACATCTTTGAACGTCCCTTTTGTTCCGATGGTTTTTAGAACGGAATCTTTTCTCTCAATACGGCGCGACCGTCGGTTTGCTTCTGCTTCTCGTTCCATTCTTATGGCTTTGATGGCGCGAAGCTGAGCACCCACCGAGTTGTCGATAGGCCAAAGGGTCCGAAGGGTCTCCTCGTCTGCTGGGTAAGAAACAGCTACTTTCTTTTCTTGTTTTCTTTGCGCCCTCTGAGAGCAAAAATGCAGGATACTTTTGTTGACGGTACCTAATATTGCCCTTGGCACGTCTCCTACTTTGAATATATGCTGCCCTCTAATGCCGTTGTTTCATTGTCATTATATTATCTTCATTTTCAACATCATCACTATTAGCACCACCAACACAATCATCAGCATCACCATCATGGTCACGACGACGACGACGATATCATCACCATCGCCACCATTATCATGATCATCATCACCACCACCATTATCACGATTGCTGTTGATACTGACCTCATTAACAGCCGCTTTAATCTCTTGTTCGTAAGAAAGCGCGACCACAGCAAGAACCAAGTTCAGGAGATAAAACGAACAAAATAATATGGCAGCGATAAAATAAGGAACATATCCGGCACCTACTGCTGCTATCACCTGAAATAACAACCAGTGAACAGTGAGGAACACAATATCATTTTCACCCTCCCCTCCCCTCGCATTGGGACTGATGCAATATCAGGGATAATACTGTGCTCGTACTTTGTTGTAGAGATTTTCCCAGTAATCCATGGTGAGCAGTTGAAAGGACATGACGAGTGCCCAGCCGATGTTATCAAAGTTAGTGTATCCCTCGTCAGGGTTTGGTCCAACATGAGGAAGACACGTGTAGTTGGCTGGACATGGTCTGTAACAACAACAACAACAACAACAACACGAGTCAAGAGTCAAACAAACACTGGGACAGATTTTGAATCTTGAAACTTCAACTTGTACTGACCGACCATCCTCTCTCCTCTCTCTCTCTCTCTCTCTCTCTCACCCGGCTACACCCCCCCCCTACACGTGCTGACCTGTCAATCACAAATTTCCACATGTAGTCCGACTTTGAATTTTAAACGATTTAACACACCAGTCAAAGTAAACCCCGACCCCGGAGAAAAATACTACCCGGAAAAATACGTTTTAGAATCGATTTAGAATGAATTTTTATAGTAGAACTTTATACGAGAGTTTTAATAGATGCAATTTTCTCAGCAGGTACTTTAATATGAAACTTTTACTTCGTACAACGTATATTTACCTGATAACCGGCCATTTATACTCACCTACTTTCCCACGACATACAGACGCTACGTCACGTGATCATTTCGATCGATCCAAAATGGTCACGTGAGTTAACCAGAATATTGGAACTGCCGACACTTCAGGTAATTTGGTAGCATCACTAATTAACGGCGGTAACGATTGTCGCAAGACTAACGAGGCTGATTGTCCCTTTTCACGTTCGTACAATACCGCTGTGTTCCTTGATTACAGACTCATTTGCAGACTCTAAATATCCACAAATACCCGAGGTGAAGTAAAGAATGCACAATTACTTCAACAGTGAAAACACTTTGAAATTCCACGAACCTTGACAGGAATGTATGAATATTCAATCTGATTCCATATTAGGTCAGCACTCGTACACATCCCTCAAAAGGACGTTCCATTGTCTTGTGAAACAATAGAATGACGCAGATATCCGCTTTTGTGACCTCCATATTATATCGAGGCTAAGCCTGTACAAATGAGCCTGTAATCAAGGAAAACAGCAGTATAGTAGGAGCGTGAAACTGGAGTATTTACACCTTGGGTACTCTTAATTCTCTTGGCATGAACGAATGCTTCTTGTTACTTTTGATCCTTTTGTTTTCCTTTGTTTTCTCTCCTGTCTCTCATTGGTTAGTTGTCATCCGCACTCGCCATATAAACTCTCGTTCACTTCATTTTCTTGAACTTTCTCCGCGGACGAGGGACTAACGTCCGCAACGTCAGTTACTCATTCCCCTCCACACGGTGTTTCAACATATAAACCCATTGACTGTTTTGGTAAGTCGGTTGCCATTCCCTGTAGCGGTAGACCTGATAACCTACTTACATGGCTGATGAGCTGTTGCCACATATGACAGCTGATCCATCCACTTGGTACCAGTTTTCTAGAACCAGAAACAAGATCATAGCATTCGCTGACTGTTGTCCCTTGATTGGTCTATGTTTGATACATCATACCTTCTCGTGAGACATATTTCTGGTAACTGCTGTTCTCACCCACAGGCTGGTTAGCAACACACTTGTTGTGCAATTCACCTATAAAAAGCTGGAGGCCAATAAGAGCCATGACGGCCAGGAAGAACAAGAACAGCACCAGGACATCACTTAGCATCTTCATTGAGCGCAGTAAGGTATTGACCATTGCTTTCAAACCTGCGTCACATTAAACACATACTTCGAATAGTAACGGAGTCTGATATCGGTCTGTTGTGCTTCCCCGCTGACCCATCCTAGTGCAATTACAGGTTTTCTACCGCGAAAGGTTCAGAGTTTCACACAGGTTTCTAGATTTTTACCTTTCATGGCTGATATTGTCCTCAAAGCTCTCAGAACTCTAATCGTACGAATTCCAGAGAAATTAGCGATATTGGGCGCTAGAGTGACATACCTAGAGAATGAAACATCCGCATCAAGAAGCAAGAAATAAGCCTGTCATCAATATTAGGCCTCATCTACAACTGACAGAACGAAGCCTGAGATTGGATGAACAAACAATAACTGGTGAGATTAAACAAAGAACGTAGCTCACATGTAGAACAATACACATTGTTCACCATAATCCACGCTTTCTTTGTTTTTGTTATTTTGTCCAATCCCAGGCTTCTACCAGTGGTCATGTTGTATGAAGATAATAGTAAGGAATGTTTCTCACCCCATGATAACCACGAAGAAATCAAGAAGGTTCCAACTGTCTCGTAGATATGCATAAGAATGAAGAGCGAATCCTTTGGCGAGGATCTTCAGAAACATCTCCAGCGTGTAGATGGCTGCAAACACGTACCTACAGAAAACATACATGCAGGAATACGAAGACAGAATGATTGATATCATAGAAAACCATCATTGGCACTTACTCGGGCTGTTCGGGAGGATGGTCAAGAGCAAGGAATATACAGTTGACAAGAATAATGAGAATTACAAAAGTTTCAAAATATCTGTTGTTGTGATTGTCAAGAAAGTAACCATTGAAGACAAAAATGAAAATATTTTGTTTAAAAAATATGGATACAACGGGATTTGAATCCCCTTTTACTTTTCTCCCGGCGGGATATGATCCACAGAGCTGATGTGGCGTGTGGACTTGAGTTATGACAGCAATTATGTCCTTTTGCTACGTTTGTTTTCACGGCTATTGTGGTGTTCGTGGAACCAGTGGTCTAGTGGAACAAGTGGATGGGTGACCTAAACCTACGTTATTTCTTTCTTTCTGTCTCTCCTTTCTTTTCTGCTGCATCCCTTCTTCCTAGCTTCCTTCCTTCCTTCCTTGCCATTTTTTAAGTTAGTTGAAAAGATATCGAGTTGTCAAGTTGTTTTGTTTGCAGATATTTCGATAGATAAGACCAAAACAAGGATACTTGTGCATGAGGATGTGAATGGCGAATAGTCTAACAGGATGTTCAGGACCCAACAGGAACAGACTCTTGGACTTGTTAAACCGCTGGACTTGATCGGGAGCATTCTTGGTCCGTCGGCTCAAGACAATAAACGTGTTGGATGATGGCTCCTGCAGCAAATAGAGGAATGAGAATAATCCATGCTGGCCATATCGAGACTTAGCGTAAAAAAACACTGAGAATAAGGCCGTGAGGTATTATAATGACACGATACAATAGTGTATCGGTGTTACAATAAAGCAGTGTACCATATACAACCATCTTACTGGCTTATATATCGTGAGGTATTATGGCACGATACCAGTAATGCAGTGTACCATATACGACCATCTTACTGGCTTATATATCGTGAGGTATTATGGCACGATACCAGTAAAGCAGTGTACCATATACGACCATCTTACTGGCTTATATGGCACGATACCAATAAAGTAGTGTACCATATACATGTTTGGTAGACATGCTGGTGCCTGACCTCTCGATATCTAATGATGCTGTTGAGAATTAAACCAATTTTGAATGTTTTATTGAGGCCAGTTTCATTATCGAGCTAGAATTTTCGCACATGTCTTATTTTCCTATAAGAGCTCTATACGTTCAAGTGCCCATAACCCTTCACTCGAGACTTTCAGTATTGACTATATATGGAGTAAATAAGAAGCTTTTATGTGATTTGAGTGGTTCATTTTGGAGGTATTTGTCTTTTTCCGATATGCTAATAAGTGTGAAGTCAGGGGAAGCTTTTCATTTTTTTTACATCGCTTGCAAATCAAAACTCCCAATACTTTACGAGAAACAAATTTGCAATAGAATAGCCTATCTTCATACATGATGTTTTACTGCTCCAGAATGTTCTTGTATATTTTAATCATGCCTCCTAGGACATCACACTCATTAGCACATTGAAAGAAAAATCCCTGATATCTCCAAGATGAGCCACTCAAATCATATAAATTTTTTAACCATCCTCTTATTCACTCATATATAGTCAATCCTGAAAGTATGGAGTTCGGGGTCATAAGCACTTGAACATGAAAGTGGCGAAACTTTTTCACGTTGGATGATCTGTTTGCCTTTCATTCCAGTCAACAGAGAATATTCTAATAGCAACTCGCAAAAGTCGAGCGGCTCCGAAGGCCTATCGATGAGACCTTGTTGAACATTTATTTACGACTCACGACATGCAGCTGATGAGCACTAGAAATGGTGAGATGTTCTTGTGTTGTTTGGCATCTTGTGTGTGCTTCTCCAATGAATAATAAATATCGCAACAAGATGGAAAACCGATAAGTATAATGGTGACGGGAACTATCCACCTGTTTCAACCAACCCTCACTCCATTAGATATCCTTCTTGATTGATCTAAACGGAAGAAAAAGATCTATGGATAACACTTACATCATGGTTGTCAGAACAGTCATAGTCTACTAAAGGTCGCCCTAGCAGTTGCGATGGACATCGTTTTAGCCGGCTCGTTAGCGTAGTGTCTTTACTTTGTGGTCTACAAACCACGCTTTCCCTGTTCTCAGCCGTCTTGTAGAAGTTTGCATTTGTTTTCGAATACTTGTTGTTTTGGTCTGTTCTTTCGTCGGATATTGAGATGCAAACCTGCCCTTGCTCCATCTTGAGATTAGTAACATATCATAGGAGTCTAACCATATTCGTCATATTTCTGGTCGACAAACCAGCACAATCTAATGGCGGTTAGTCCATGCCACGTACTAGTTCCGACTATCAACTTGAGCTTGACGCTAGCTGTTCAACACCGTCGTCTGTGCAGATTTTGTTTTAATTGACGTACGAAAAGCGACCGTTTTGGTAATAAATAATGAATGATTCATGGCTTATTACATGTCAGATTGTTTGATTGGATGCAAGGGTGCCCATGAAAAGAAACGTAAACACACATCATAGAAGAGTTTTCAATCGTAAGCTTGTTACAATACACCTTTGGGTTCGTGAATCAGTTCAATTCGTTACTTTTACTTCTATCATAGCATACTGAGTCAATTGAGTTAATCTAGCAATGTCTTGGACAATAGCCCCCTTTCGATATTCTGGTCGAGTGATCACAGACAAAGCAATTTAAAGCGAGGCCCTGGGGAAACATACGATAATCCTAATATATTCTTTTGTTTCCCCTGGGCCTCGTTTTGAAGTGCTATGTTCGTGATCACTCGACCAGAATATCGAAAAGTGAGCTATAAACAAAATGCTTTTCATCTCAAACAATTTCCCATGTGTTTGTCAACTCTCCTGTGAGTACACTGCAAGACATCTCATCGTAATAATTGCATTGTATTGTGGTATAACTTGTGGCGTATTTGAGGTGAATATTACCATTCAGTAGGGTTTTTTCTTGTCATTAGATTTCAATTTGTTATTGTTCAGTCAAGGAATTATGTTCATTGGCATGAGACACTGAAGCATCACATTACAACAAGATATAGAAAGACAACACATTCACCTGAACGGGGTTATTTCTAAACCCTGACACTTGTAATAGCTTTTACAATACTCGAATATCTAGTGCTATATGTCACGTGACTGTTACTATACATCACCACTTGATACTACCAAAGGAACAGAGTGGAAAATAATATCGATAACGGGAACCGACAAGTGTTTTTATGTACAAAAAAATTCAGCAAAACCAAAAGCTGAACTAGAACAGGAACCAACGAGTCCCGCAATAGCGAGAATGAATGTTATTTTTCTATCGATGCTTCAGAGCATGGAGTTGCTACTGGTGTTGTAAAGACGCCATTACTAACGTAAATATGCTCTTCGCATCATGTCCAGCAATCAGAATACACATATCTTGATATATATAGTATCATAAACTGTCATTCAGTAAGGAAAAAATCAAGAGAGAATGTCTAAGAAGAGGGACCACATGTTACACAACAAGCCCTCTTGAAATACCGACTGCCGCAACCGTGTGCCCTCTTGACCGTAGCACAGCTAAACAGGGTGGTGTCTTCACAGACTGGCAAGGTGGTGGGAATCACAGGCTTTACTGCAAGACAAAATAAAGACATAATACTCTAGGGAAGAATGACTCGTAGAGAATGATTAAAGAAAACCAACTAACCTTCTTTGACTTTCAAAACTACTGAATCTGCAGCTTGACTATATTCGTGCTCGGCGCGACATTTGTATTGTCCTGAATCCCTAACTTGCGCACTGTTGATGGTGATTCTTTGCGATGTCGTTGAAATGCGCTGAGTGTTGATGTAAAACACTCTATCATCCTTGTACCAGTAGGCCTTGGGGGCAGGCCTTCCTTGAGCATTACATTCTAGTACAACCCGTTCACCAGCTGAGACTTCATACTTACTGGCTGGTCGCACCTTGACTGTCACTGGCACTGAGAGGGATCAAATATGTACTACATTAGCTTGTCCACTCAAACTAGCACTCCTTTCCTTTCCTTTCCCTTTCCTTTCCCTTTCCCTTTCCTTTCCCTTTCTTTTTCTTTTCTTTTCTTTCCTTCACTTCGCTTTGTTTTTCATTCCCTTCTCCCATGTTCTTCGCTTCTCTTTCTTGCATTGTTTCACTCCACAGATGTCCCTTCGGCGTAATTTTGCCAATTTCAGACGTACCATGTGTCATTTCCTTGAAAATAAGAGTCTTTCTTTGGGTTGTTTGAGCCACTGGATTCTCTCAATAATCTAGGGGATGATACGTACCAATCACTTGAAGGTTAGCATCTCGTCTATCCATGGATCCAACAAAGTTCCCAGCAAAACAGGTATATGTGCCCTCGTCCTCCGGGCGCACTTTGTCAATATGTAAGGTTCCCTCTGATAGGATCTGATAGCGTTCTCCTAGTGAACTAACAGGATACATGCCTTTACGCCAGCTGACCTTCGGTTCTGGGATCCCTGTGGCTCTGCATCGCAGGTGGACTTCAGCTCCAAGGAATCGAACTAGCGAAAGAACAGGTAGTGTTTAGGGTAGGCCATGGCATGTTAATAGAACCTAGGTCATGACCTACCTTTATTCCTGGGCCCTTCTACAATTTTCGCGGGGATTGGTTTGATAGTAGTAGGTTTAGCAGTGATTCTCAGCCTTGTTCGTCTTGTCGTGGTCGCTTCTTCTGGATATCGCTGAGTCACTTCTCTCGGTTGTGTTGTAGGACGTTTTTTCATTCTTTGTGAGGTCGTATCAGCCTTTGCAAATCGTTTTTCCGTCGTCTTCTTCTTGGTAGTTCGCCTTTCCGTCGTCTTTTTCTCAGTAGTTCGTCTTTCCGTCGTTGGTCTCTCAGTAGTTCGTCTTTCCGTCGTCTTCTTCTCGGTAGTTCTTCTCTCTGTCGTTGGTCTCTCAGTAGTTCGTCTTTCCGTCGTTGGTCTCTCAGTAGTTCTTCTCTCTGTCGATGGTCTCTCAGTAGTTCTTCTCTCCGTCGTTGGTCTCTCCGTCGTTGGTCTCTCGGTAGTTCTTCTCTCCGTCGTTGGTCTCTCAGTAGTTCTTCTCTCCGTCGTTGGTCTCTCAGTAGTTCTTCTCTCTGTCGTTGGTCTCTCGGTAGTTCGTCTCTCTGTCGTTGGTCTCTTGGTAGTTCTTCTCTCCGTCGTTGGTCTCTCGGTAGTTCTTCTCTCCGTCGTTGGTCTCTTGGTAGTTCGTCTCTCTGTCGTTGGTCTCTTGGTAGTTCGTCTCTCTGTCGTTGGTCTCTCGGTAGTTCTCCCTTCTTGTGGGTTCGAAGTCGCTAGAGAAAAAAGTTCAAAATGATCGACAGCGAAATGAATGCCATGGAAGGAATTTATTATCCAAACTCATAAACAAGCTCACCTAGTTGGCAGCTGCGTATCGTGCAGACATTTACTTCTGTTGGCTTGGTTTTCTTGTCACACCACCGTTCGCTTGGAACTTCTTTAGAGTCAGCAAAGCACTTGACTAGTCTTCGTCTTATTCCGATTCCACAAGATTTGGAACACTAAAACAACAAAGTACGGGTGAATTGAACCGTAAATAACAAGCTTCAGCTGCAAAAATAGAGGGCCGGCCCTTTAACAACTTCAAATATATACGTCTGCGCATGCTCACCGGTTGCCATGGATATATGTACCATCCAGCCTGACAAGGTTTGGTCGAACACTTTCTGACGGATGACATGACGTATGAAGCTTTACACTGTTCACGTGATACGATCCTCAACATGTTGGACTCTCGTACTGCGCAGATGACATTGCGCATCTGCATGCCGACACCACAGGACGCCGTACACTAAAAGACGACAAAGTGTGACATATAAGTGGCGGCATCATATAGAATGAAGTAGCGTCCGATTTAAGTGAGTAAGACTGGGTACAATTTCCTCACCCTACTCCACTGGGAGCCGTGCCACATTGCCGGACAAGCTTTGGAGCTGGAACATTCTTTACGACTGGCAGGTCTCGTTCTTTTGTCACACAATGTGTCGGGGTACTTTTGATTGTCGTCGGTCACGCTCACGCAATATACCATTCTTGTGCTGATACCACGGCCACATTTCGGGTAACACTGGCTCCAGTCAGAAGCAGTCCATTTGACTGTGCAGGGGCCTGGGTTACATCTCGAATTAGTGGTGGGTTTAGTTCTGAGATCACAGCTCTCGTCAGCCAGGTACATAATATTATTGGTAGTGCTGGACACTTGACCACATCGAGCCTGACGAGTGACGATGCCTTCTCCGCATGATACTGAGCACTGAACGAGAAGATTTTAAATACTGAACTGTATACACAACAGGACAAGGTACATATATGGGATGCTCACCTGAGACCATGCCGAGACGCTCCATCCGGGACAATACCTTTGTTGACTGCACACACGCATGTTTATGGGTTTGGGTGTTGGACATCGTTCGTCGGATATCATTGCACTGTCACCTCCTAGAACCTCGTTCTCACAATGAACACGACGAACCTGTTTTCCTTGGCCACATGTGGTTGAACAAGTCGTCCATCTACTAATGAACCACCTGTAAAGACACGATAAAACAGGACTATAAACCACTGGACCAATTCACTTTCGCGGTTGAATTCTCTTTGGACAGTAGACAGGTCATATTTTGAAGTTCTGAACAAAAGAATAGTAGGTTCATTTGAATACAGGCATATCTTTCTCTGAAAATATCTGCAAATGGTTAGATCACGCAAAGTGGCGGGAGTGGTCTCACCTAGGAGGACATGGTTGAGTGTTACAAGCTTGTTTAGTGGCTGGCTTGGCTGTTGCATCACATTGGTAAGGAGGAACTTCCTTGTTGTCACGGTCACGAATACAAAAGAGTTTTCGGTACTGATGTCCTGAAGGACAGAGAAAGCACCATGTGAACATCGCTTGTAATATAATATTGATGACGATACGCATTACCTACCTCCCGCACACGTGGCACTACATATCCCATAATTACTTGCTTTCCATGAAAAATTCGCCGGTTCAATAATGTCTACTGATTTGGGGATGGAGAACTCGTAGGATACGCCAGGGTTGTTATACCCTTCTATCAGTAGAATCTGAAAAAGAAGTTGTGTATTAGCAAGGTACGCCGTATGAGATGAGAGGACCCAAACTATTCCACTCACATGTGCATGGATTGACTCTAAGATCGGCCCCAGTGATCTTATTTCTTCTTTTCCTGAACTCGCTCTTTCGTAACGAAACAATGAGCCAGCAATCTTATAGGTACGCGGATTTGTCACATCGTAGTCGCCGTTCAAAAAGAATTTTCCCTTTGAATCTGCAAGAGCTGATGAAATCAGAAAGCAAATTTAATTATGATCAGCACTGCGATACAAACACATTGTACTTTATACCATGTGTTTCTTACCCAGAAAATGACTAGCCGGAGCATTCTCACTAATAACAATGTTGGTTGCGCTTGCTGGGATTGCCACAATCTCTTTGTACCCTGAAAACAACACCACGCATGAAACACCCCTTGACACTATTGATAATATATAACCAGATGGATATCACGACATGCACTCACCATCACCCACTTCGGTAAACTCGCCAGTAATGGTACGACAATTTTTTCCTTGACCGTTGCATACTCGACATTTGTCCTCCTTGGCTTTAGAATGCATAATGAGATCACATCCTAATGACTACGACAAAACAACAACAAATACAAATAAATAACGTTAACCATCTGCCCGTGCAAATGGATTGTTAGTGATACTGAACCAGTACAACCACTCATGATATTCTATAAGTGAACACCTTTAGATCAGTGTCTTTTATTTGCTATATAAGTTCTTGACCTTGTTTCTGTAACCACACGTGGATCTAATATGCATCATTAACGTTCCTTCCCATGCTTCAGTTTCTGAACATATGGTGGCCACATGGTCAGTGACTACCAGTCATAATGACACTAACCTCGCATTTGCCGTTGACGCAGATGTCATAAGAATCAGGGCTGCATTTGGTGCCGTCCACCACCTTGGCCGCCCACCGGTAATAGAAGTACTCTCCCTTGGGCATGCAATTCAGTGCACAGATATCGTGAGCTATAGAGAAACATGAATCATAGGTGGTCAATGACAGGAGATAAACGTAACTATGACCAGTTATTACCTGGTATGTAGGGCACCCATTTGTACTTCTTTCCTTGAAGTGTCCTGCTGTTATAGCTTGCACACTGTTCATACCTGTAATCAACAGACTGGGCAGGGCAATCCTGTACCAGCCAAGCAGAAGCAATATTAGCATAATCCTGATTGGATCATTCAGTGATGACGTCAAAACAATCCAAATGAAAGATTGACAAATCTATGACATGACACAAAGTTGCATGCTCCTACAAATAGGAAGATGTGCTTCCTTCTCATAGGATTGAGTTCTGATATCACTACCAGGGTTAGTTGCCTATGACGTCACCTGCAGATTGCACGTGCTGTATTTTCTTCTCGGTTCAGGGCAGGACCCATTATCTCTACAAGCATTAAGACAAGAGAATGAGTCACGCATTACGTACCAATCATTGGTAATCACTTGATACTTACGTCACATCGAGACATTTTCTGTCTTGGTAAGACACGCCCACTCCACATGTACGAGAACAAGGTGACCAATCTCCCCAGTCCTCCTCAGTTAACTACGGTACAAGCAAGACATTCCAGACTAGTTGATATACTAGCATGCCCATGTTATACGTTTATTTGTACGAGTATCTGTACAGCATACGTACATTCAAAAACTCAATAATTCATAAGCCTTTGGTCCAATTGGAGACGCCATACCGCGTCACGTGCATGGACCTTTATACTCGATAAAGGCAGAGACGAAGGTACATCCTCGTTTAGATGGGAGATAATAACTAGCGGTAAACTAATGTGAGATGCGTCGGTGTTTCTCAAGAAACAATAGTGTTAATATGTAAATTATACACCGTAAAACGTTAGTCCTTCGTCGGAGTAATGGAGGAGAGGAAGAAGGAGAAGTAGAAGGAGCTGGGATCCGCATCGAGGTCACGGTACACCCTAAATTACACCCATTGGCATGCCCTACTAGGCGTTGGAATGAAATATTCGACATGGGGGAGTTTATTTTGGAGCTGATTGCGCATGCCCGTGACGTCAAATCTCTAGCGAAGTATAAAAGTCCATGTTCGTGACGTTTTTGACGTCTCCAGTATCAACCAAAATCTTATAAATTATAAATGAATCTTTGAAGAGTTCAATAAACTCGCAGATCGTGTTTTATCAGGTCTAAAAGCACTCGGCTATGCCTCATGGTTTTATATCTGATAAAATACTCCTGCTCGTTTATTAAACACTACTTAATCCTCTTTAATAACCACAAAACCGCTTTTCTGGCAGTAAAGACAGCTTCGTCATAATACCGCCCGCAAAAGCTCCTTAACACTTTGAAAGCTCCTTGTATTCCTCTTGCAAGTCTTGTGAATTTGTTGTGTTAATATATTGTATATTGGTCGATCACAGATAATCCTTCTCGTGTAGCCAATCAATACTAATATAATTGGTTTAGCGTGATATGATCGGAAGACTCTCAATACAACATGACATCATTAGCTATAATGTCTTTAGGAGGGGTTTCGACAATTAGTTGACAACATGCCACTATTATCTTCATCCACATCTGTTTTCTTTTATTATCCGTCTGGTTGGAATATCTACCGACCCAGACATGTTGACAACTACTTTAGTCTCTGAATGTGCGTTATTTGTGAGCTCCTTTCACGATAATAGTGAAAGTCATTGTTCGCTAACTTGTTGACTTACGTGAGGATATGAGCACAATGCAAAAACTGCCGCGAATGATTCAAGAATCTCTATCATAACGGCATTACTCATAGCACCTCTTGTCTATGATGTTTATCTCGCTGTAAAAACCAGTTGCGATTTGAATCAAGCAAATGTTTTAATAAGTCTGATTGTTTCTCATCTGAGTGCCACATTCCAACATATTAAACAGGAATGACTGTAATGCATCGCTTTCTCTAGCAATTCATGGATATATCTTCAAGAGAAGGATTGCAGACTGATGATCGATCTGGTGTTGGTTCATACCGCTAATCAATACGGTTTTAGATATCCTACTAAACTTTGTGCAGGACGAGAGAAGAGTGACCAGCTGAGTGAAGGTTACCCTAGTTTTGCCTTCGATGCATCTAGACAAGAAAAAGCTGTCCACTGACCATCCCTTCTTTCTAAGTGTATTATTTTCTATGAAACGGTGTCAGGATCGGGAGGGGGTCTCTAATCTCTAAACACAAGTGATTGCTATCACGAACCTACACGCGACTTACGGCCATCCCAGTTCTTGACCTCATCATGTTGATGGCAAAAGAAACGCAAGACTCGTGTGGATAAAAAATATCGCCCCCAAAACCCTTACTTCTCACTGGTCATGCGCAATAAATGAAATGAAAGAAATGTTCTGCTATTAGGTAATAAATATTGTCTGGCAGCAAAAATATGGTAGAAACACGCAGAAAAAAGAAATGATTTTCTGCGCATACATTTTAATGGTTTTGACCGATGAGCAGAAGTATCGTTGGCTCAAGGTAACCTTGACACTAAGACGTGCTGACTGACTTTGATCAGTCGATGTAGAAGCAAGACGAGTTGGTGGAAAAGTGTCTGAGAACAAGAAAGCTTATCTCTGATCAATCATTTTCACTCTCGGAATTTATCATCGAAAAGCATTTTTCTTTTAGCACCACTTC
Organism: Radianthus crispa; assembly: GCA_015164035.2. NCBI lineage: Eukaryota > Metazoa > Cnidaria > Anthozoa > Actiniaria > Stichodactylidae > Radianthus > Radianthus crispa. Next base: position 1,976 of record JAABNW020132885.1, on the reverse strand, counting down.
CTGAGATATGTCCTCAGAAAGATGTTGGATATGAAAAGATTTCCGAAAAAAAACCCAGCGAACAAATAGTGGTCGGATACTGTTGTTTGGGATAAAAGACCGCAAGTATCGCCAGGAATGATCCAACCCTACGGAGAGGATATCCGCCTAATCTCGTCCCACATACCTGCGTGGTCAGATACACCTGGACTCTGCTCGATAACCCTTTCATTATTCGACGGACAACAAGAAAGAAAAAGAAAGAAAGAAATGCTCTCAGGAAAAGGTATCTGCAGATGACAGAGCTTCAAAGGTCAGCGCCCTTCAGACTATACCGAGTGTTCAGCCTTTATCTCAACTTTATGTCCATCATGAACCACAGTTCATTTTTCCTAATCTATTAATTTATTGAAATTACTACATCAGTGGTGGAATGAGTGTCTTTATGACCTCGTGTAGTCATCAAAGAGTATGGTGTTCATTCGCAGGGAAAGTTGCCAGAAATCCTGCAGTTTGCTGGCCGTGCCTATGAATGCATTACGATCACTTGTTTACTCAGAGTACTTCATATTGACTTACTTGAGAAATGGTCCTTGGCAGCAAAAACCCAAACATGAACCAAAAGACAAGACGTGAGCTGTCAGAAACGATTAAAACAATCGAGTATTTATTAATGAGAAAATCCTTCAACTGTAATATATCCCATACAAAATCCCTAGCATTTATATATTGACCTTGGTCATACAAGTGAACCGTACCTGAGATGGACAAAACAAATCAAATGATATATATTCTCCAATACTTCCACCTTTTTCTCACACAGTATTTTTGAGATTCACTCAAACCTTCATAGAGCGAGACAATTAAAACTTCCATTGAAATTAATTAATTGCGACATGATTAAAACGGACAAATGAATGAGAGACAAAGAGCAAAACGATAACAGTACAGTGTGCTTGCGAGATACATGAACCAAACTGACTACTACATCGCACTTAACAAAACTTGATGAGTATTTTCACAACGCGATAAAATCTTGAACCAAAGAAAGAGTTGACTGATCGACTCACTTGGATCAATCAAAATAGGGCCAGGAACTAGAAAACTTACTTTGCCATGGAGGATTGATCCGTGGTTTGACAGTTTTCAAGTTCTTGTGGGTTCGGAAGGTTGGCAGCGAGCTCGTCTTCCTCGGCGCTTGTGGCTGTGGTCTGCCTGAATAGCAAGCAAGCGACTTGTAATGCGTTCGCTAGTCAAATAGCGTCAGAATCCCAACATGTGACTGCAGGAATATATACTCATGTATGACGAGTTCAGTGACAAGTCAACCACTCGTCAAGTGTTGAAAGACTTGCCTTTCCGGCTGTCATACCATAGCCTTCAGCTACAGAATATCTACATCAAAGGCGGGTACTTTGAAATGTTACTTCACAATGCCCAGGTAAACATAATACTAGAAAACCGCAGATGGCCGAAACAATGTCATGAGAGCAACACGTTGAAAAAAGCTCGATTTCCGTGAACTCGAGAGTGTAGGGAACGAAGCTTGTATTTCATGCTGGTTTCGAATTTCGTGCGTGTTTATCGGTCAGAGGGTGAACCTTCACTGCTTGATACCCCATACCAGAAAGGACGTTTGTTACGAACAAACCAGATGTATATAGGTTGTGTATCAATATACCGGAACCTACACACACAACAATACTGATAACAAGCGGTGCTTTTCTTGAGCAGTGATGAGCGAAGGGCACAACGAGTAGGGAGTGACTTGGGTAATCTCTAGCCTGATTTTCAGACCGGGTTTCACCGCGTAGACCCAAACCCGGTCTGAATATCAGGCTAGGGTTATCTCACGCGGTAACTGAAATACTTTTCAGTGTGGGTAACCTTAGTAGATAAAAAGGGTTTTTGATCTTTTTTCACGATAAAAAAGAAAAATGAATAAACACCAGAGAAGAAAACGAATGAACCATGGTTGATGAGAGATAGTTGTCTAT
>JAABNW020132884.1:10752-35523 GCA_015164035.2 Radianthus crispa | reverse complement strand
CTATTTCATTTCATTCTCTCTGTATATTGTATTCCATTTCATTATTTTTCTTGTCGTATTTTTTGTTTTCATTTCACACGCGGTTGCTGTGCGAGTTTTGTCTTTGGGATGTAGCACCATAAAGCATCTCAACCAATATCATTAAATATTGAATAGAAAAGGCATACGAACAGCATTCCAAAGTTTTCAACCTTCTTTCCTCAATGGAAATTGAAATTTTTGGACGTCGGAACTATCTAAACTAAAATATACGTCAACTGAAAATCGAGAAGAGAGAAGAAGTGACAGGGAAATGAACCAGAATTTAAAAAAGAATGTATGGTTGTCATGATGGCAATTCTGTTTACGAAGCTTTTAGAAAAAAATCAATTGAATATCGAGTAAAGAAAATGTCTTTTCTTGACCTCTAGTTATTGTTCGGAACTTGAGATTACTAGAAAATACATGTTATAAACATTCTTTATCTTTTTCTTTAGAATTCCACATAAAATAAACAAGAAAAATTCTCTTGGAAACAGACTATTTCTTGTGAAACGCAAGACCCTTTATCGATAGTATGTGACTTAATCAAGATTGACTGATGGTTAAATTAATAGTCGCCTATTGATCGATTTGGATATATGAGTGACCAATAAAATGCAGGAGGATCTGCTCTTTTATTCCGAAATAGGACAGTTTTGACAGTCAGTGCTCAGAACGTGGACACTTCATGAATCGTGCGCTGTTGTTTTGTTTAAGCCCCAGACGCGAATCATAGCAGATTAAGCGCTATTCCTGACAACCTCAACACAGGGTTAATTGGGGGTTGCATTGATGGCCTGACGTTAATTCTTTTTAGACAACTGGCAATTATACATTGGTTTATCATTAGTCACTTTTAATTGGACCGATTCGATAATGAACCACAACAACTACGCACACGTCGTGTTTCATGTCTAACTATTCTTTCATTGATCGGTAATGAAACGTGGAACCGCACAACAACTCTAGGCCTGCCTTAAAAGCAATCTAATGAGATAGTATCTTTGGTTGTCTGCTTATCTTTAAGCTTTAAGAATTCCTGCAAAAATCCCTAATTGTAAATCAAAGATCGACAAGGATCAAAAGATTTTTGCTTAAGTCAACAGAGAGGCACAAGAAAATGGAATGTAAACGTTTGGATTGGTTTCTGGGCTGCTAATAAGGGGGCCAAATGTAAAAGCATTGTTAAAACAAAGAGAAAAAAAAAGACGAATTTTGATGATATTTTTTTCGACAAATGGCTTATTTTCGTCCATTTTTTTCTTAGCTGGCTATTTTCGATAAGGTGTCTTTCAGTTTCAGCAACATCTACATTTGCATTCAGTTCTTAGAAATCGTTTTCCCGAGAAAGGAAGGTAATAATCACAACAATGATAAAAGAAGTCGTCTTCGTGGCATCAAGTTAACAGACAATACCAACGCTACTACTCTTCAAATATATCTTCTCAACTGTTGTTCAAGCCTTCTAAAATGTGGCTTTTACGAAGTGCGATGAAACCAGAATGAAACGTCAGCTATTTTTGTACATTTTTCCAAATTTAGCAGGCAAGCTTTTTCTCTTCCACGACAGCTATATGTGTGCTTTCTTTCTCTACTGGCGTCTATTTCTCCCCTGGAGTTAGATCTTAAAAGCATCCAAGTTATCTTGAAACCGTATTGATTCTATTTGGTAAACTTGGTGGCAATTAAGAAGTGATTCATCTCGCCCACTCGTTAATTATGAAACAAGAGTGACATTTTTGTCAATTAAATGGGAGGGCAAAGAATTAATGGTAATAAGCATGTCGGAAATTTGATTAATAGAAGAAGATTATGTTATGGATTCATGTTTTCATTTATTATTAACACTTGCTTGAGATAAAAGATAATATTTCTAATGAATTGTTTCTGCTTGGATGCAGGGCGAGGAGAGCAAAATATGTATATGTCTTGGAGTTTTCAGTGTAAATCGTAATTGAAAGAGTATTGGTTTTATTGTGACACCTTACCAATTGTTTACTTGGAGAATTGTCAGGCCTGTTTCTTGTGCTAAAGATCTTTTCTGTTCTTCTGACGGATATGGGTGCTGTCGAAGAAAGAGGAAAAAATCCAAGTTGATTTCACGACTTCAAAATAAAAACACATGTAATATATGAATGACAAGCGGTAAACTTCAGATACACTGAAATCACAATCGAAACACATTGCGAAAGGTAGCCAGGAAACCAAGATATACCAACCGATACATGATTGCTGAATTTGAAACTCACAGGGGAAGAAAGAATCCTTCCGTTCTTCTTCGTTGAAAAATAGTTCCATTTTCTTCTATAATAAGCCAATACACGGCTAACTAAGTCCAAACGTTAATGAAAAGTTAAAATAAAAGAAATGGTTTTGTTGAAATTCTTGGAACAGTGCACGAGAAGGTACCTTGGTATGAAAGAGGCACACGGGGGCTGAATATAATTGTTGTATGTTCTCTCGATTTGCAGTTCTAGTTTCTTCATTTTATAACAAGTTTATGACACTTTCTCGCTACTGTTACTTTAAACGTTAGGAATCAAAATCCTATTAAAGTGAAGTAGGATTAAGGGTCGACAAGCTAGTGAATGCTTAAGATGTGGCAGAAAGAACATTTACAGTGAAAGGAGTATTATTTAGCTTTTATCCTCCTGTCATGAGCTGACTACGATCCACTTGCAACCTGCTTTTTTACATTGACACGAGCTTTTGTTGATAGCATGGTTATGTTCTCTCAGAACCTTATGATGGTTCTTTTAATTTGCCTTCGAAATGCCCCAATAATGTAAATTTTATGGTGGTGCCTGTTTTGGTATCGACGTGCAGCGATTATCATGGTGTATTCGCTCCATGACACCAAGGAGTGGTCCAACACAACAAAAAGCGTATAAGAGATGAATGAAGCAAAGTGTGCGTTTGTTCTTTTCAACACAGAAGACCGCCGACAGTTCAAAGCTTGATGTCTTTTGTGCCACCACGAGACAGTGAAAGCATTTCTGTTGATTGCATGCGAAATATCTCAATTGCTAGTTATTTCAAAAACAAAAATACGAGTCACAATAACGGGGAAGATCACGATGCCATTGAATATACTTATGGCAAAAGATGCCTTTGTTTCTTATATTTAGACTTTAAGCAAAACCACAAAGATCCTGAAACTTTAATATATACCTGGAATAAGTGGCGTGCTGCGAAGGTACAAGCAAAATTTCAATGAGGATGGCATTTCTATTTGTGTGCACGAACCATGACTAGTTAACTCTTAGGTAACGGGAATTTTAAAATCTTTTGAAGAGTCTCAAACAATACTAAATCGCTGGTACTTAGGAAAGATCTATTAAAACGAGTTTCTAAGAGAACATGAAGTTTGGACGGTTCTGTCGCTTGGCTATTGTCATGTGTCGTTTTCTCTGCTAAAATTGAAAAAGTACTTTTTCTTTTGCAAACATTGTATTTAAGTTCAAATGTCTTTCGGAATCAAAACGCCGAGAAAAGTAACGATAGGTAGTCAGGATCCAGAGTTTGAGTTAACAGAATGTACTTGTCGAGACCACACAATTCGTCCGACTTCAAACAGACTTCAGAATTTGACAGGATTAGAAACACATCTACAAAGACATGTCTTGTAAGACAGAACCACAGAACTCTAAAGCCCTTGTCAAAGGCCCTTCTTGTTATAACGGGGGGAAAACATTGAAAGCTTAGGAAATCTTTAAGACATAGTTACTTGTTGATTGATTTGGTGTAAAGTAATTTTTTGGAGAAGAGCTATCATAAAGAAGGTACCTTAATTGAACAGGACAAGCAAGGAAGTCCCACACGTCAATAAGGGTTATCTCTAAGTCCTCCTGAACAAAATGGAAAGGCTAATATATATATACGGCAATCAATAGCCAAATAACTGTGTTCTCTTCTTCGTTTATAAGGATTTCAAAGATCAAACACAACCAAACTCCCGAATACGAAAACAAGGAAAGAATCGCTTCAGTGGGTTTGTAGGCTGAGTATTATCCCAAACAGGGCCTGACACTCAGGCTAGTGGGTTTGATGAGTGTGTTAACTATTTTTCTCGAGACACAAGAACATTCAGAGCTAAATTAATTCTTGCAGTTTTCAGCCAATTATTTTTTTCCTATTTTAAGATGAGCAGGTTTGAAGACCGGTGAAGGAGAGCCATCTAGAGTAGTGTTCTCATTTGCTTGTTCTTCGCCATTTCCTCATGAACTCGACAATTCAAAAGTAGCAAAATTCATGATGAATATAATGTTCAAAAGAGTGGTTTTACGCGGTTGTTACTGCAGTTTCGACCTCTGAACGTATGTACAGGGATCGATGCCAATTGGAGATGCCGAGAATAGTTTCGTTGAAACCACTTCAACCGACACGCGAACGGAACTCAAAACCTTCCGACCGTTGAAGCACAAAATGTTTCGTACCAGACCAAATTTCGAGCTCTTTTTCACTGTTTTAAAACAACTAACGCCTTAAAGCAATATATACAATGAAGAAGTATTATATTAAAGTGTTTTTTAACAATGAGTTTAGGAGTTTAAGCAACCTGCTATAGAGCACAAGGACGGTACAACAAAGGGTATCACCAGGTAGTGTACAAAATGCTTAAGGGCATGAAAAGCGAACCCTCTACATAGCAGTACAGGGAAATAGTAAAATACATGTCTTAAAGTACTAGCGATGATGACTGTAAAGGTCACTTATGACTTTATTGACAATATCACTCTAAAGATCTCTAAATGCCCGAGTCGTAACCCTTACCGTAAGGTGTTGGAACAGCCAAGCCTTCATGATGTTTGTGGCGGCTTTGGGGAAGATCCCCCTCTTTTTCTGGCTTTTCTTTCCTTGGTCGTCATCAGCCGTTTCACTTCCCCCATCATCTGATCCGATCGAAGCGTTGAGAGATTGTCCTATAATGAAAGAAAAAGTTCAGACACAATCCGAAATGTTGACTGTCTGAAATGTCTAGATTTAGGTATGAAGCAAAACATATTTTTGTACTATTCAATAATTTGGTCATCAAGAATACTGTTCTTTGTTCTAGCTGGAAGTCGGAACTTTTATCAAAGGATTTAATAAACGAACAAAATCGTTTCCTTGTAACGATCAGCTAACTAACGAGGGTTTCTAAACGGACTGTTGGCTCGTAAACTAGCTATCTAGTTCGTCAAGTACTGCGAGACCTGTTTTGGTCCAACACTGTACAAGCTAGTTAAAAATAATCCCGCCTTAACACGTTGGTTTTCGCATTCAAGAGCTTAAACTTGAATATCGAATGTTTATGTCAGCTTATCTAAGCTGCCAAGGGCAAATTTCAACGTCCTTCGTGGAATTCCACATATTCTGGTGTATTGAAACGCTGGTCAAATGTGTGATGAGTAGCCTGACAAACTGAAGGGGATTTTTCTCGAGTATTGCTTTCCACAGAAGAGTTCTTATGGCAGGACTGTCAGTGCACCAATTAGCCTTAGGTTAATGACACCTTTAAAAGAAAGCAAACCGTAACAACTTTAGCACCTGGAATCATTAGCAAGCCACTGTAGAAAATTACTCCTTCGAACGCCAAGGTTTTTTGCCCGACAACCAGAGCAGAGTAAGGACCTACCCAACGCTGGCTCCCTGATTAATTCTCGAAATACTGTTTTGATTGACAGCTCTTATATAAACTCAGTAAACATGTGACATATTCTATAATTAAACCCGAAAGATAAAAGTCATTCTAAAATCCCACTTAAAACGAATGGTGGAAACGTAGATGAGTTAAAAGCATAGCCTTAACTGCTGTCAAAGTGAAGCGCAAATGAGGCCTCTTCCAATATGAGACTTTCCGAATCTTTTTATTAATTTTCGTAAGCGCGTAAAAACAAACACACTCCTGACAATCCAGCGTTGGCAAACGCAAATAAGATTTCTTTAAAAATGCAAAACACACAAATGCAAACAACCGTACGAAAAACAAATGGGTAGCAGTTTTATGAAAGTGAACTTGTAAAGACATAAACATCTGTCTGAGAAAAGATCTTTGACAGGGTGGAAAAGTCCTTATGGTAGCAATATGTAATCGACTGGAAAACAAAGGGTTAAAGTATCCAGCACTCCACTCGGTCACTATTTAGTCCAATATAACAGTAATAATAAGCTATAAGTAAGGATAGTACTTGTGTTGATAAAGTAACTACACGGTTTTCAGAGTACATTGACAAATATCAGGCCACCGAGATCTACACAGAAAGAGCTTTACCTTGATGGAGGTGTCACTTAGAGAGATAAACTATATTTCATACACCGGAGTTATTTCCTCAAACCAAGATACTATCGCTAGCCTCTCCTCTCACTTCCTGGGCAGTGATAAAATTACAATAGACCTAGACTATAATCAGCCATCCAAATGCACTCTTTTTCATCTATCAAGAGGGAATCGATCCATCCATGGCAAGAAGTGAAATGAAACAAGACACGCGAAAAAAACCCCGTAAACAATACCCTAATAAGATAAAGAAACCATATCACCGGGCGCTGTAGTTTTTGTTGCATTTTTGCGGAAAGTACCTCGAGATGCCCTTGCATTTCGAAGGTGGCAAGTTTGTGAAGATGGTGGCAAAACTATGAAGCACGAAGGTGCTTAAAGTTGTCATACCTAACACTTGGTACTTGACAAACCTTTTCAGAATCACTTAAGTGTTCACAAAAGCCTCTAGTTACCCAGAGTCTGATCATTTCTTCACCTGTTACTCGATCCTGACAACAGTAGAAGTCTCGAGGATGGTCGCCGTCCCCAAGAGGCATGTCTATGCGGGTGTCTATGAACTGCTGCAAACAAAGATCCGCACAACGTTGTGTTCGGCTAGGGAGTGGCCGCAGACCGAGAAGGATTGCACTTACAGGGGAGATGATAGGAATGAATTACTGAGCCTTGCACTCGAGTGATGCTCCACTCATGTCGACCTATCGAAGACTTGTACAACTTCCTTAGTGATTGTAGTTATAAGTGACAATGAAAGCATAATGAATAATTCGTTGACAGTACTTCAGGAAATTACGGGAGGAAATTGCAAGAGGCTATCTTGTCAGATATATCACGGATCATGGATAAATGTCAAATGGAAAAGCAAAGAGAGAATAGAACAGTACACATGCACTTAGCCTAAGGCAGACTATTATCAGATTCAATATTGTAAAATACACATATTTTCTGACTTAAATGGGCTCTATGAAATCTCTCTGCATTAAACCTCTGAGGAGGACCCCAGATCCGTTTCGTATCAGAATTGCTTTAAATCGTATGGCCCTCCTCCTCGATTAATTGCCCGAGATGTGGCCAATGACGGTAGATTTGAACGAGACGGGGTTGTTTATCATAGAGAACTAAGGAAACACCTTATGGAAATGCAAAGAGCTCAGCGGAGAGGATAGGAAATTCCTCCTTTGGTAAACACAGTAGCATACTAGCGTCGGATTCTTCGTGACCCATTACATTGACAAATCTGTAAACTATACTGGCATATCTGTTGGCTTCTGTTAATTTCAGCGACCTCCTTCTGTCAAAACAAGTTCTGTCATTGCAATCCCCCTTTTGTTTCTATATAAAATAGACCAGTTCACTTTACTCCGGGTACTTTTCAAAGCCGTTCGTTTTTGAACGCTAATTGCGACTTTTCGCGGACAATTAGCCGTGTTTGTGCAAGGCCTTTCGTGTCATCTTTCAGAACAGACAGACAGTTTGTGTTCGCAAACCACCTCTATGTGATATGTGTAGTGCATAGACCACGCAACAAGACCCATGAACCCCGCGCAACGGTTCAACGTACTTGTGCTTCGCGCGCCACCTTTTACGCCACAACGGGCCGCTCTGTATTTGAAAACTGAAGAACAAAGTCATCAACCGCAAGGAGCTAACGAAGTGACGTCGAATTTGTAACTCAGTTTAAGTGACACATAATGAGAACAAGATTTCAATTGGGGCATAAAAAAAACTCGACAAATTTGCATATGACTTATCGAACGTGTCGCGAGAAACGTAAAATGATATTCTTTTTAATTACGAGGAGAAAGAAGGCCTTTGTGCAGCTGTGTCAACACAGACGACAAGCTTTCAACTCAATAAAAGCCTTCCAAGAATAAACCCCAACCCAGGACCAATAATTTCACCGTTCAGGCAAACTTTTCAAATAATCGCTGTCATGGATTACTACAATAGAAAGGGGGTCCAGCGCACATGATAATAAAACACGATGAAACAGTACCCTGATAAATTCATCTTTACTGATTTATTATTGAACACATTATTAAAAAGACATCGAATACGGAAACAATTTAATAAAAAAATGATCAAACTGTCGATTTTAATAAAAAAGAGTAAGTTTTAGGCCCCTACCTTCCGGAGTAACCGGACAATCGGCCCCGGGATCTGAAGGCGTTTGGGAAGAAGGTTGAGAATTTTGCACCGAATTTTGGTTATCCAAGCCTAAACTGGTCTGCCATGAAGGAGTACCGGTTAACTGTGTTAAGAGAATAATAAAAGCATCAATTAATAATCGCGTGAATGAAGCGTGTTATTACACCAACACTGACGAACAATTGAATCCCCTTTCAATACTCTGACAGCCCGTGAATGAGAAAAGCAAAGCCGAGCTGTAGACAACGACACATAACCTAATTTTTGTCAATGCTTATGGCTAGGAGGTGGAGGGAATGCTGTCTAACTACAATCGACGTTAATTGTGCACAATCCCAATAAAATGACACCTAAAGAAATATACATTTTCTTAAGAAACCGGACCGGGTGACCGTTGAGTTCAAAAGCCTTGATGACTAGTGACGCTTTCGACACGGGCTGGCCAAAAAGTTCTTTGGTTTCGCAATGATGGGACCAAATCCGACAGGTTTATTTCACCGAGCAACACCGAAGACAGATATTTCGGCTCATTCTAAGTATTCATTGTCAGGTAGAAGAGTGTCTGAATTTGATCTTAGATAAATTATCAAGTCGTAAGGGCACGAGAGTAACTTCAGGTTTTTCAACACGTCAATCCGTCGAAATCGATGTCGAAAACGTAATAAATATACATGACAATATAGAACGCCACATAAAGTGTCGAATACTGGCAGTATTGGCGAAACTACTGTCGATTTAGTACTTCGGCTCTTGTATATAAAAGCCGTATATCTTCTCTTCGCCCAGAGAAAAAGTCCCGGCATGCTCTAAAGAATACAAGTTTGCAAAACATCACCACGGGATGTTTCGTAAATACCATGATGATCGATGGTAAGAGAAATTGGGGGGTTCCTAAACCCCTTTGATTTGAGAGCCTGGGAATGGCCATCACTCGTCTAATAGCTTTCATCCACTTACAAGAGATAATTTGATGATATGAAACACATTTGTAATCGCGGAAGAGGGAATCGCTAAGTACTCTGGTCAAAGTGAAACATCGGGTATCAAAAAAATTCACGACGCTCGCGTGGCAAGGGTTTGAACGTATAGCATCACTGACTAAACTACTGCCTGATTGGTACCTGAGAATCGTCTGTAGGAGAGTCGGGGCCAAGTTCGCCATCGCTTTTACTTTTTCCTCCGTTTTCTTTCTCGTCCATGACCAGGTCTATGGGCATTTTACCTTTCAGACAACTGATGTAGCGTTTACAAAAATTGTCGCACAACTCGTGCACCTAGGAACATGAGGAGAACGAAATTTTAAGTAAAAATGTTCTCGTTAATAACTTTAACGTTTAACTTTACTGTTGTATAAACGCTTAGAAATACCTTAGAAATCCAACGTATAAGACAACTGACATGAAGAGATTAAATTTCTATCATAAGATAAGCGTAATTTATGCATTATGCAAATGATAGTCTGAAAATGTCTGGAAGATCTTTGCTATATACACATCGTAAAGTGTCCTTGGCACAGAGTCAGTAAAAATTATTGAAAGTTCATTGATGATTCTTTCGATCCTGGTATTTTTCCCCTAGAGAGAGACAAGTGGCTAATCAAACATGCGTTTACGAAAACAATTTTATATGTATTTAATTGAAGCTAAATTAAATACCATAGCTATAGTTTAAGGTGAATATCGACACATACCTTCTCTAACTCCAGTAAGTGAAATCTAAGAACTTGTATAGCTTGGACCATCTGTGATTAAAGAATTAAGGGTTATTTTAGTACATGCTATGAAATCTAACCACGGCGAAAGAACCATGGTTTAAAATACTGGACGCGTTAGGTGTTGTACGACTTGCTTCTCAGCATGTCCGAATAAAGATATAAGAATCAACCAAGCATGTGGCAATATTTTGGTGTTATTTAAATGCAATCAAGCCGGTTGTTCATATTAATATTTTAACACAGCCAGAAATACAATGAAATCTTTTTGGTTAGAAAAACTACATCGGGTACCCACCAGGCTGTCAACTTCGTGGTTGGACGAGAAGATGGCTTTGTCGCTCTTAAACTGTAACCAAACAAAAATAAAACGCCGTGGTGATTTTGTTAGAGTGTTTCGTATTTTGCCACTAGACTTTATATCCGTGTCTCATCACACTGACATTAAGTTGCCTGATTATGTCAGAATAACAGATTTTTGTAGCCTTCAACGTGTGTTAAAAATAACCAAGTTATTCTTATTTTACCTGTTTGGCGAACGCTTGAATGTCTTCATTGAAAGATGCTGAGGAACAAACATCGCCTCCAATTGCTCCAGGTTCTCTTGGGGTGCAAGTAGCGAGCTCACATTTCTCGAAGATTAGAGCGAGTAGTGGAAACAAGGGATGGCTGTGAAAGTTATAATCACTGTTGAATACCCCCTCTAATTTACTGTTATTAGGTTGAATGGATTCAAAGGGCCTATCTGTTACATTGAATCTAGTGTTTGCACCTAGGATGATTTACGAATTAACAGATCTAAACAAGGATATTAGAACAAAACAATCTTGAATTAACCAGTCAATGTGATCACAACGCGGCCCTACTGCTCAGTTGATGTTTATCGGTAGTAATTTCTAAAGTGAGTTACTCAGTTACCAGTCGGCGGGATAGTGATTTGTGAGCATAACAATCAAATCGAGAGCCTTTCACATACCCATACAAGATTTCCTTATCTCTTTTATGTAGATCAGAAACAGTGCTCATCACAGACGTAGCAGCAGAGACAGGATGGTGGTATGTAGTGCTGACGCTCGTGTGGTTCATATGCTGCTGCATGGAGCCATACATAGTCGAGGCGCCATCCATCGCATAGACTCCAACTTCATCATACGGCGGCTGCAACAGAAACCATTCCATTCAATTAATCACAAAATTATGCAGATGATACCTTACATTTGCACGCGCCGCGATCAGAGATAATCAAAGAAAAATTATGCGCACATACACTACAGGTCTTCAACGCAGAGGAAGTGGCGAGTTTCTTCTACTGACCCGCTCTATGGCCATATACTTTGGCCGAGAGACTCGGCCTTTTCTGTGTACCCTTAATCTCCTGTCGTTGAGCTGTTATCGAAAAATTACATTCGATGCTTAATCGTGAATTTTGACAGTCAGTTTAGGGCTAACTCAGTTGGATAGCTTTCTAAACTTACAATACGTCAACTTGCAGAAGAAAGATGTGTATTCCCGTCAACACAACCCGTAACGGATTGTCAAGCTTGTCTCGTGGCTCTTGCCTACTGATATGTCAATCATCATTCACGATTTCCATAGAACCCTGTCAAAACAACCTTAGGAGACGCACTCTTTTGGTCAGACAGGTATTCTTCAAAAAAACCTCAACTCGAACCCCGATTTGAATTTTCTTTCTAACATGGCACACTTCACTACTAATGAAGACTACAAAGATGATTTAGGCACTTATTCTGTGGATTAGACAAGCACAATATAAGCGAAAGCGTGGCAGTGAAGTCACATTTGAAATAATTCTCCTTAACATTACGATAAACCCGAGCCACTTCTTAATAATACGTGGTGGGACCAATTAGATCGATCAGCCAATCACAATGCGAGAAGCCAGTGAACCTAAATAATATGTCTAAACACTTCAATCCCCATTGTTTTACCTATCACAAATCTTTACATAGTCTTTGGGGCGTGTCATTCCATTGAAAACTAACAACGAGGTAATCTCGATCAATTTTGAAATTATTGGAAGAAAGTTAACCCGGAAACGTGCATCATCAGAAAAGACAGCTCCATCCAAAGCTGCAATTTTCCTGAAGGAAAAATCATTTATTATTGTCTTTCACGATTCTTTGCACTTTTATTTTGGTGGAAAACTGTAAGTAGATGACTAGTGGCATCGTGTGGCATGTAGGAAACCTCCTTTGTGGCTTTTGATTGACATTTGGCTAACACCTGCTGATAAATTGGCTTTGATATGTTTCTACTTCGTTGAAGCTTTTCCAAAACAACAAAAAAGAACTTCAATAAACCAGGTTAAATGTACAAACACAGCTGATCTATGCAAAAAAGGCCTTTTAATTTGGTCCTAGAGTTCACGACAAGGTTATATTCCTCTATTCTCGAAGCTGTGAGCCGTATTATTAAAATGGCCGTAGTACAGGAGTAGATTTGATGGATTGTATTTCCTTATCAATTTTCCTGTCTACTCGATAGCGCAAAGATATGACGCCTTTTGTCAGAAGCTGACAGTATGGGCGGAGATGGACGACACTTAGTTTAAAACAACACATCCAACTCACAACATCTTAAAAACTTCACTAAACGCTACACTTGTCAAAACCAGTGGAACGTCTTACGGAGACCGTTTAGCGTCAACGGAAAACCTAGATACAGATGTAAATAAACAATTTTTCTTGGAGTTTCATATTTCGTGTTCGGTTTATTGCTCAATATTTTTGTTCGCGTCGTCGTTTTAGGCTCATCTGTTTTCAATAGCCATAACCAGTGCTCTCCAAAACGGCTTTCCACAAGCTTTTAATGGTCGAATACGTCCGTGAAATTACCCCTAGCACTTCAAAAGAATCAAGTAGTTTAGGTGATGCCTACAGATTTGTCGTTAGCTTGCTTTTCACCAACGATCGCACGCGCAAAACAATAAGCCACTTTTGAAACCGGACACTGGTAGCAATGACGAATGTCACACAGAGAATGTGTTTTATAAAGGCTGATGATCGGGTCACTTTAAACACGATCGCTGTCTTTTTTCTCATGGGCATCATCACAAAAGACCTTTCCAGTTTTCCTGTCACAGAAAAATAACTAACAAAAATATCTGCATAGACACAATAAAAACTGTTCTTTTCCTCTAAGATTTCCACCCCAGGTGGTCTATTCCCTCAAGCGGTAAAGAAATAGCGGACTCGGGAGCGGTGTGAATGCCATGGAATATATTATTCGTATTTGTACGGCTTGTACCAAACGTGGGCGCCGCGATAGTCCAATGATCAAATCTTGCAATTTTTTGAGTGCCACATTATCACTGAAGAGTATTTTGTTCCTCATCTCTTAATATTTCAAAATAGATACCAAACTCAATCAGTTCTGACCTATCATGATCACATGAAAAACACACGGCAAGGGAGGTGGTGAACGTGAACTCAAGAAGATTGTCAGGTACAACAGCGAATATTTCAGCATTAATCAAAGATCTGTCGGTTTTTGAGGGAACTTTCAGCAAAGCTGCCAACCCTAATGAGGTCTTTACGGCTATCACAGTCGACCAATGTACTCATTAGCCATGTGATGGTAATTTAAAAACCATTATACAAAGAAAATACAACGGACACCGAGAAAACCTTTGTGAAAAATTCTGAGAGTTGTGGATTGGGGTTATTTTAATTCTTAGTCAAAACCGCACTGAATGTCATTGTTAAA
Source organism: Radianthus crispa (assembly GCA_015164035.2). Lineage (NCBI taxonomy): Eukaryota > Metazoa > Cnidaria > Anthozoa > Actiniaria > Stichodactylidae > Radianthus > Radianthus crispa. The sequence continues at coordinate 21,658 of JAABNW020132884.1, read as the reverse complement.
CAACCCTAAAGACTGTCTTTCATTTGCTTTACAAAAACAAAACAAAACAAACCCGCATAATACTTCTTTGGGTTTCCAAGAGATTGAATCACAGAGGTTGCATCTGAAGCATTAAAGTTCATTTTCATTTTTTTTTAATTGAAATGTGCATCAATCTTTAGTGTTTTTCTTTGTCTGAGGTTGATTCAGGGTCAACGAGTATAACATACACCTTGATACACTTATCAAAAAGACAGATTTTGAACAGAAACCAGATCCAAGACTCATGCTTACACTGTAGGAGTTTGAGTCAACCTCGGAGGGTATTTCCCTATGGCTATTCTGTACTAATTGAAAACAAAATTTTGGTTGTTTTGTTCCTGGATTCCTTGGAATTTTGCCCTTCTTGGAAAAAAAAACATTTCTATAACAATGCATTGGTTTCTATTTGCCAAAGACTCAGTATATCCTATCGCCTGAGATGATGACGCCTCAAGCTGTCTCTGAAGCGCTGATAAACAATATTTCTCTTTGAAGAGGGTAGAGTTTAGGTCGAATTAATCTGCCACAGCACGATTTATGAATCGCAGAGAAAACAGAGGCAACTTGATTAGTTTGCAATATTACACTTGAGGAAAGAGTCGGACATAAACTGTGAGATTTGTCATTTGTATTCTGTAAATCCACGGCCGACATTGATCCACACACACTCAAGATGCCTTCAAAAGTTTGTATATATATCATAATAAGAGTAGTCACTCTAACGATTTTACAATAAAAATCTGTCATTATAACACGACCGTATGTCAAACCGCCAGTCATTCTTAGGCCTTTATGTGTAAGCTACTTCGCTATTTTATTCAACTTCCCGAGGTATCGTATTATCAGAACAAACCAGGCACGGGAAGCGAACTATCCCTTAAAGCGTTGGGTTCCACAAATGTTTCTTGAAACAAATCGCATCCGTTGAACGTTGTACAAGGAAGAGAAGTTCCAAGGTGGAACAAAAGTAATTTACCACGCCAGGAAGTGAAAAATTACTGAGAATTTGCTCATGGATTTTCAGGAATTCGAAGCAACAAAAGAGAGTCACTATGGAATTTGAATTCGATTTCAAGTTGGGCCAAGAATTTCAACGTCTTGGATGAAAAGCAAGTTGAGAAATCCAGGCCTGAAGCAAAGCCCTAGGGTCAAACAAGATTGGCATTACCTAAATACATGGTGAGATTTAATGGTTTCATTGATATGAGTCAAAATGGATAAAATGATGGCGGTGCTAGGTGGAGAGAGAACTCTTCAAAAATCCGTAGCTGTGACAAAGGTCACTGAGTATTTAGTTTCTAATGGTCATCATTTGAAGGTCACCCGGGATCAGCATCAGAATGACTGGTTGTACGGTATGATGCCTCTTCTGAATTTCTTCAAACTTTCAACACAGATTTAGCTGATACTGGGTTTATTTTATACTCCTCGTGCTCTGTTGACTATAAACATTTGGAAATGATTGCCGCAGACGAACGTGAGCCGTTCAGTTTACGAATTCCTTCGATCACATTCTGTGCGCCTGCCACAAGCAAACAAGTAACCGTTTTATGAGGTTATATCAAATTAGAAGCAACATGAACACGCGTTTAATTCTCACTGTTATGTGAAAACATAGATTAACAACGACAAAGACGACACACTAACAAGCTTCAGTCCTTTACAAACATGCGCTCCTTTGATGTTGCTGTGTCCATGTAAATCAGCTCGATTTGTTTATCGATAAATACCTTATTTCTGGGACATGCAGAAGTTTATTCAAGATAATCTTAAGCCTTATTTCCACAGCTAGACAAAATCACAGGGAAAAACTTGAGATATAGCGGTAAAATGCTGTTTACTTATAACGAATAGTAGTTTATAGTTCCTTTCCATAAACGTGAGAAGAGGAAAACATGGCCTGCTTGTGTATGTTCCACTAGTTTCGCTATTTCCCGCTGGCAGTGGGCCCGTCACGCGGACTGTCAATTCGAATGAACTCATTTCAGTGTTCTAGACTTCCAATTGTAAGTCTAAACCATTCTACAGCGCTTGAAGGAATAAACAGGCTTCCAAATATGACAAACCCGGCAAAAGAGCGGGAAGAGGAAAAACTCAAGTCAACGTGGCACTTACCAGAGACCGTAAAATGAAGCCAGGTGACCCGATCTTTTTCTCTGCTTAAAGTTACTTTCGAGTTTGTTTTCTTGAATGCCCTTAGTTTATTTTTGTCTATGTTTCAAAGCTTTGAAGCTGACGCGATGCTTTCGGAAAACTGATATCCAGAGCCAAGTACACACGAGTGCTGAAGTTAGACATGCAGACGCTGACTTCCCAAACTCGATGGTTTCGGATTACAAGCACGGGTGTTCGATTCGTGGCTGCATTCACACGATCTGTGCATTTCTCCGTTGCTAAAAATAAAACCACTTGAGAAATAACTCGGTTTAAGAGGAATAGATTCTTGAGAAAGTACTTCTAAGCTCCAAAATCTGTGGACAGTGAGTTTGAAACCCTCACAGATGCTCGTTAGTATAGTATTTTGGAATTGGTAGGCAGAAGCTAGAAAGGAGTATCTCAATCAACGCTCTGATTGTTTTGCAATGGATGAAGGACTCAAATTCATGTGGTACACCTCACAATTCCATGGCCAAGTATTTGGCTTGTATCCGCCTCGCTAGCTTATTCCTCAAACAGCTTTCAAGAAAACACTTCTTCCTAATCGCTAATGAAGGCTTAAATTCTGGCAGACAGTTTGGAGTCATCTCCAGCTTTTGTATATAATGCTTCGTGTCAGTTTACCCTCCATTTACAACACCAAAAAAGCTACCAACAGTCTCCTCAGGCATTCCGAGCCTTTCTAGATATCTGAGACCTACCGGGGAACATGGCATGCGGGGTTTTGAAGCAACTCTGATTAAATTTGGTCAGCAAAAGTGTATTTCTGCTCTTGCTTAAGCTCACAAGTGGCTTCTGTGTCATGAAATTAGATTCAAGAGTTAACAGTGTGTTACTTCGATTTGAACGCCGTCTAGTCTACCCTCCTTCTCTTGGCGTTTTCTATCGCAAAATACATCGTCTGATGCTCCACCAAATGAACAAAAAGACCTGAATAGATTGATAAACAACCGCATTGCAGTTGGAACAAAAAACGTGGTGTACATGGTTTCATGGAAAGATGCCCGGGTCAAAAAGGGTAATTTACTTGTTCCAGGCTTGAAGTACCATGTTGTGGGATGGAAACGACGCTATTGAAAAAAGAAAAGATTGCTATCCCGATAAAGAAGACTCTTCATATGATCAACCTTGTGGTTGATTTGCATTCACCCTTTTTCCTAATGGTCTAGCTGGCCGGCTCTAATGTTTATATCATCTTTGCATTTTCTTGTAGGGACATGTTGTTGTGGGGACCCGTCGTCAAAGTAGTGAGCTGCTACCGGTGTTGAAAGGGTCAGCAATCTCTTTCAACTCCGTTTATGTAGTGAAGAAGATTAGCAAACGAGAAAGGGTCATAGTAAAAGATTCCAGTCTCAGTAAAAAGGATGCTTTCGTTGTTGAATTTTAATATTGCAAAGATTTTGATTATTATTTGTCAACTTCTGCTCCAAGCTAGAACATGCACCTAAATAATCAACTCCATTCAGTATTCGTTTACAAAACTAAGAATGGAGGATAAAAATTAAACTCAACCTTAAATACTTTACTCTTCTACAGTATGTGAATCGATTTTAAAATCTATATATTTATGCAAATATAATCTCATATCTTTTATATGTGTTTCCTGCCACCTTTTACTTTGACCAAATTGACCTTCACTTGTTTCGCAACTCTACAAAAAAAGTTTTGCTTTCTTGTTTGCTAAATGCTATTTGTAGATGATGCAGATGGATCCTACAAGCCTTGTGTTTTACCAAAACAGAATTTAATGTTATAATTTTGAATTTCGAAGTTTGTTCTTGTATATCTTTTTACCCAAGCAGCTGTAAAGAAGCTACACTTCCATCTCCATAGCCCATAGTCAAAGACAGCTCAAGGTCGACAATTTCTTCTTAGTTTGCGGCGAGTAATCTAAGAATATTCCCTTAAACTATGACCAAAATAATCCGTCTTCTTGGCGCTAGCTAAAGATTCATACTTTCAACAATAACACAGGGTTTTTATAGCAATATTTTTTGACAGAATATGCGAATCAAATTGGGTCAGTGTACTTGCGCTCCTATTACAACGCTTCAGGAAGTTTCTTTTCAAATCTTTCTCGTATATAGTTTACTTGTTTACTGTATATTACTCTGATCTACACAGAAAGAAAACTAATCAGGAAGATGACACTGTAACTTCTAATGTGTTGGTTTTGAAATGAAAAAGTCTAAGCCGCCTAGAATCCTTACAAGGCAAGAAAAATGAAATTTGCTTCCCTACTAGTCCGAGCGAACGACTAACCCTGGACGTCTGAAGAAGCGAATTGATTCACTCCGAAAAGGATCAAAATTATATGTTATGACAATTATATTTCATATGGATTAAACTAACACAATGATCCCCATAACGTGAGAATAAACCGGCTAAACATGAAAAAGATAAATAGGGGCCAATAAGTTCAAAAAGGCCGTTTAAGAATCGAAGGAAATGAAAAGCGAACATCGTGCAGCTTCATCTTTGTTTACCCAAGGCTGTAAATAAACACTCAGTCAGGCGATGCTACGAAAGCTAAAGCTGTGGTCTTGGCAAAACCATTAAGGCCTGAGACGATTTCCAAAAGATTCAGCGAGTTTCACTTTAGGTACAATATACTTGACCGGTTTAGGGAGGGCGTTAGTATGCGTTCCATTGTCGAACACCTCGTGTCAGTAGTGTATTGCAGTTTTGTACCTGTGCAAACAGTATTTCGACAACTACGCCGAAACACTTTTGATTCTTTACATTTTTATCCATTTGCTTGATATTTTCTGCATATTTCTTTTCCCCCTCTGAAGTACTACAGTCTATCGGAGCTATCAGAACTATCACGCGGTTATTTGATAGTGAGGGGATGATCCCCTTCAAAAAGTAACCTGTCCAAAACGTCGTTTAATGTCTGTCAGAAATTGAATTCGCGCGAGACGGTTTGGCTCAAGAAAAAACAAATTTAACATACCTAAAGCACCGCGTTGCTTTGCTTTGTTCCTCAATCCCCTTCCACGTTTTTGAGGCATATGATTCACTTCTCCCCGGTCCTGAACTCGCTTGAGTTACGTTCGAAATACAAACACCGTGAGAGAGATCCTACCGAGCCGGCCGTTCCTTCGAGACCGAGAAGCAAGACTGGAGAATGAAAGACAAAAGGTAAATTCAAATTTGTTGTGGTGAGCCTGTTAATCCGTTCGAGGGCACCACTTTGTTTGGTAAACATATTCACAACCCTTTTGATAAAATCCAAGACTTTAGCTCGACTAGGACCAAGCAGATCGTGCTCGATGTATTTCTCACAACCACACTTTTATTCGGAAAGCATAGTCTTTGAAAGAAATTTTCTGGAGTTCTAGAACAATTTGTAAAAAGCTTCGAAGTCAGTTTTCCAGAAGTCTTACATGTACAGGACTGATGAGACAACTATTGAAAAATTTCCCAAATTCGTTAGGAGTACGACAAAAAAGTAATGGCTTTAAAGATGCGGTTCTTCGGAAATAGTCTGAAGACTTCCACATCTCATCAAACCAGAGCTGTTTTTGCTGATCGATAATCGCTTTAAACCTTCATTCTAAAGTGGTTTCATGAAATGTAGCCACGCGCTACCTCTAGCGCACCTTTAGTAAAAGTAGAATTCATCTTGGACAAATTCATTTCTTTTCATAATATTTTGGAAGCCATCTCTGTGTCTTATCGTTTTGTGTGCCGGATAAACATCTCCATCCGATCAGAATGATCATCTAGAGTTTTAAAAAAACATTCCTTCACAAGCACATGTGGCATTCACATCAAAATCTAGACAAGCCGCTTTCTACAGTTTAAGCTTAGAAACACACAAGATAGATAAACGAATTTTTAAAGACTTCATAAGCGGCTGTACCGAGCTCTAAATTACATGTCGCACGCACTACATCACGGAGATCCAATTTACAGCAAGGATGAACCCAGGTCATCTGAGGTTTAGAATACCTTAATGTTATTCCAAGACGTGCAGAATGATTAGTTTATGTTAGCTCTGCAAAACGGCTGATGGATTCCAAACTGTTTGAAAAATCGTCAGCTTAGCACGGGTTAATCCATGAAAGGTGCGAGCAAGATTCAAAACACAGATCGGCGAAAGTCGAAAGACCTTTGTCGAGTTCTCTGTCTGATTCACAGAATATAATTTGCGAAGTTTGTAGCGCGCTCTCGCGTTGTGGAACACCAGAAACGCGTTTTCAACATCAACTGCTGCAAACTTACCCCCCTTTCATCAGATTGTAGGGAGCAGAGAGTATGGTACTGCAACTCTTGAATTTCTGGGAAAAGGGACATTGAGCTTAGTGTAGATACTGGAGGTGTGGTGTGTGTTGTTGCTGCCGGGGGCTCATGCGCGGTACTGTGTTGTGGAGACGCGATAGACCTGACTAAAAAACCGTGTAAATTAACTATGGCTAACTGGTCATCTCCACTTAGGCGATTGGACGCCTCAGGGGAAATGCTATCCTGTTGGCCAAAGATTTTAACTAACTACTCTTAAAGAAAGAAATTCCATACTTTTCAATGATTACATGTTTTGGAATATTTTTCCCTCGATTTTTCAAAAGGAGTACATGTCATCGTGGCACGAGCCAACGACGATGTATCTCCCTTTGAGCAGTCTCTTTCTCTCCTGGGATTTTCTTTGTCATTCAGACACTAGGATAGCTTTAAGGATCTTTGTATTGTACACAATCATCTCTTTGCAAAGTTCGTTAGAATGACCAAGTAATTTCTAATGTAAATTCGGCAGACTTAGTGTAATCAAAATGCTAAGACCTCATCTATCTCGGGTGGCAGTGCGCTGATGATCCAATCGATCGTAGGCACAAGTGAAAAAAGAAAACAGTTTTGGGCCACCACAAGGGGACTATATAACAAGACAACTATCGTGAAAGCATCGATCATTAATCACTTTGCTCTATAAAAAGAGAACTTCCTGAAACGATCACAAAGATTAAGACACTTCCACTGTGAGCTCAAATATGCAATTCCTTTTTTTTTAGTCTGAGTAAACGCGAATAGAGGAGTTTGTGTCTATGTTTGCATTTGACACTTGGATTTACGTTAGTCGTATGTATTTGAATAAGAATCGTAAAGAAAGCTGAATGGAACGATGCTTTCGAAATGTAAAGCATTACGCAGGTCTTTCGTTCCTTTTTGCGGTCAAATGTTTATAGTACTGCCGAGCTTAGTCGTGGCCTGGAACGGTGGATTTCAAAACACGCCATTGTTTGATTGTTCAGCTCGTCTTTTCCTGAATTAGATCGTGTTTAGTCAGCTCTAATGTTTGACTGAAGCGTACTGTTTACCTTTGAGTAATTTGTGTTTTTTTTCTAAAGTGCAAAACAGAATAGTGCTTGTACGAATCGAGTAATTAAGATTGAAAATCGTACAAAAGAATAAACTAAGCGAAAATAAACGCGGCCAATCATTCTTTTTTTATCGCAACTCAATCACAACCACAACAAAATAAATGGCTATACAACAGACTGAAAGCGTTTATCTCCAAGAACAATAACCATTTCTTTTTCTTTATGATTTGCTGGTTTCGTTTGCTTGGAACGTAGTCTTGTCTTTCCATTTTGCATTTGCTTTTTCTTGTATGGGTAAAGTAATTTTTTTGCCCAAGTTTAAAGGAAAAACAAACTTCACAAGAATATGATTACAAGCACTCAATATGGTTTAAGCATACAATCTGCTTCCTAAAGATGAGATTCGAGGATGAATGACCCGCCTTTTATGAAAGAAGCAATTATTCCACTTTATTGCGATTACAGCCCAAGATAAGCTTGGCTTTCATTATCCATTCTGAAAACTTTCATTATGTATAATCGATTCAAAGTATGACAACCAAGGCACTTGTTACTATTCATACTTATAACGTTTAAATATTATTTCAAAAACATTCTAAGAGTGCGATTGTTTTAAACCTCAGTGAGGTGTTAAATCGTTTGATTATTTTGAAAGGACACAATGTTTATTTCGACGAATTGGTGGAGTAAAGAGGTTCGCGCCCCAATATGAGTGAGGCCCGAGCGAGCGCCTCCTTTCATAAGCAAAGGAGCGACGAACGAAAGAGATGAAGTTTATCAGATGCACTTGCTTGAGAAGTTTTGTCTTATCAAAGCTTTGCTATCTCTGTGTTTATGAACTCTTAGTGCGTGACCCTAAACCAAACTCAAAGTCAATCTAAGTACATAAGTTGCTCTGTTCTATCAACATACTGTGCTTGGAGTCAAGCCCTCTTGTCCTGACAGTGTCGTGATAACTACTTTATGCTTTCTTGTTAAGTGTTTTTATTTTCCACAGAACGAACATTAGAAATTTTCAAAATGAAATGGATAGAAGCAAAAGGCAATTCCACGGCACTTGTAGGGGTTTGTTCGTTTCCTATCATTACATTTTGTTCTTGAATGAAAGCCCTTTGTTGCTAGTTGTTATCTTCTTGAGTACTTCCAAGAACCGGTCATAATGAACCAACAGGAGCAGTACTATATCAAAGAGTTATATAGGCCTCCCTGGTTTTTGTTCCTCTTATATCCTACTCCACAATTCCTATACCTATAGTATGGGTATTACGTCGTACTCCTAGAAAACACAATGATCATTGCCTTTTGTTCAAGTTTATACTTATAAAAGGGGGTCTAAATCAATGGCTGACCTCACATTGAAAAAGAAATGCACTTGTCTCAGTCCTAATATCTCGCTAGTACCCCGAAGCCAGGAATTGTAATTTTATTCTTTATTTCTGTAAAAAGACTTGATCGACAACAAAAGCATTTTTTGTTCAGACTGAAGGTAATTAAGAAGGATGTTTTGTGGGCGAATTTGCACCCATTATTTTTGGGGCTCCTCATGGCCGGTCCTTTTGTTTGGCTTTATCTTTAAACGTGTGAGTATCGAATGACTTGCTGAAAGTACAGCTAATTTTCTTGGTTATATCAAAAATTATTATTTGAAGATGTTGAAGAACATAACGATAATTTGAGGTCAAGGTACTCGAAGGCACACATTGCACTGGGCATAGTAGTTGACTAGTGGGAACCGAAAACAAAAGCTTATTCTCTGTTGGTCAACGTGAACAAGGATCGAAAAGTTTAGTAACAATTTTCGCTACAAGTAGGAGTAGTGAAGGCCTTTGTCTTCTAAGAGGAACATTCTCTGCAATCTTATTATTTGTGTTTGAAACAAACTTGTCAGATAACTTCGTTAGGGGTCAAATCATTCCATTACGAGCGCAATGTTGTCGGCGTATTTTGTTTCCATGGACTTTATTGTGCACTATAGTTTGTTCAAATTGGATTTATTCTCTTTTTGTCCAGATATACCGCACAGTCAGTTGAGGTATTCGTCTTAGTGGATTATTACTTCTTTGTTCTAGGGGTAACCGTAGGTTAAAGTAGAAATAGCCCCAGGGAAGAGTTGATTTGGAAGTGAAAAAGTCAATTTCTGTCGTAATTTCTGACTTATTTTGTATCCTCAATATCTTTCCTTAATGCGATAAACCGAAAGCTGAATATACGAATCCTTTCCGATAGTTTGATCGATTGTCCTTTGGATATCAAGAGCTTGTCAAGGAGAAACTTTGTCAAATCAAGCTAAATCCAACATTATCTAAACATCACTTGATAAACAAGCTCTCTCACATTTTTCACTTGCCATAAATTTCATTTATTTTTCATTTATAAAAACCTCGAGATCATTGAATGCTTCTCTATTTTTTAAAAAAATACCCATTTTTTTGAGATCAAAACATTAAGTAGTGAAGACACGACAGGGTCTGACACAACCTATCGATGTGATTGGTATAGTCAGACACGACCTTAGTCTTATATTTAATATCGTGGATGTTCACTGGAAGTACCTCCATGGGATTTTTTATTTTTCCCTTTTTTCTTCGTTGCATATAGTTTCTAAAGTGAATCTCGGACAGTTCCTTAAAAAGACTAAGGTTTGAATTGGGAATTGTAAAAAGATCAAATCACACATCTTATTAATGTTTTTTAATATTAATTGTAAAATTTGCTCTTCGTGTTTGAGTTTTCTTGACGTTCAATTTTTCGTGATTTAATAGTCAAAGGGGAAAAAAGCACTTTTAAAAGAATATTGCTGTATACCGAATGGAGTTGTTTGTAGCAGATTGTAATCCTCTTTCTGGAATTTCATCTAAAAGCCTAAGCGAAGAAACCTACTCGAATCTACCATATAAAGCTCAAAGTAATGGCCCTTTATCCTAGCTATTTTAAGTGCAGAATCCACCATCAATGTAATTCCCATGTAAGAGAACAAAGAATACAAAGGGATTATACCAAATAACATAGTCTTTCAGTCTCCTCTTCTATCCCTACCATTCAAACTTGCTCTTTTCAATAAGAAAGCTGGATGCTTGTCACTATTGAGCTCCTCAGCTCTAAAAACTGTGGCAAAATAACCAAAATTGCTGATTTATTTTTACAGAAATTCTTTCAAAAAATTCACTAAAACTTGTGTAATTTTCTCTTTATACATATTGATTTATCATTTTTTTTGATGTTGCAATGTTTTGCCATGTTTTGCCATGTTTTGAGCTCAAAACGTGGAATGATATCAGAAGTGTGGATCCCTTTTATGGGAATTGTTTCGTTAAGATTTATATTTAAAACTATATGATATATGTTTTCACCATTCGAAGTTTCACTATGTCTTTGCTTCTGAGCTAAAAAAAGTGGAAAGGTATTTA
>JAABNW020132773.1:0-11026 GCA_015164035.2 Radianthus crispa | reverse complement strand
AATGTGCACGCAGTGTTTTCACTCCATAAAGTTCAATGCTGGTCTAGGAAGGCACACATTTTGATAAACAGTAAAACATTTGATTTGAGAGTAAACGAAATTTAAAAGCTCGTATCTTTATATTCTCGTTCCCAGACTACTCTGTCAGCTGTCCCTCATTATGGCGAACGCCAGGAGTTGTCTCCCAGCAAGCAAAACTTAATCATTTTTTAAACGCCCATAAAACTTCTGCTATAGAATTAACTTATTATGAATAGACCACTGGGCTAACTTCGACTCAACTACGCTCGACTTCAACGGAAATTTTGCTCAAAAAGACTCTTTTAGCATAAAACTACCCGATTTTAGCCATCTGAGTGTTAACTGTCAAACTGTTTGAAACAGAAGCAATAAAGTGACCAGTCAGCTCTCCTTCACTCCCTACATACTGACATAGACTAGACAGACCAAATGAAATGTGACGTCATGCCGAACAGCAAAGAGAGTAGCCTGGAGACGAGGCTAGTATCTTAACATCAGCAATGTTTGCGGTAGTATAACTATGTTAGGGTTTCTGGATTTTGGGTTTAGTAATGGAAACTTCGGTTTTGAATAAGAAAATATTGTGGATTTTTTGCGGAAAGGAATGATATTTACTAAGATAACTTGGAAAACATCATTCCCAAGATGTTTTCAATGGCTCTTCCTCCGGCTGTCTTCAAGTGTTGAAGTTCATAATATTCCTCGAGAACGTTCGTTTATTCTACCGTATAATCCATGCGCAAATTTGTGGCGGATCGTATGTCAATGGCCTGTCTCCAAATTAACAAATTTGTGCAAGCTGAAGCTCTTATGGAATCAGTCACAATATCATGGTATTATTCCATGGTATAAATAAACCCAAAAGTCGACCATAGGTCACATTGGCTCTCGCAAAGCATCAATAGAACAATCTAGTAAACAACACTAGAAACCTCGTGACATCGGATAGTTACAATTTGGTCCACAGTAAGAGCCACCACTTTAGGAAACGTCATGTCTCCAATCGTTCGTAGAAAATCCCAAGCTTGGAGCATTTTGTCGATGATTCTTATTCTCCTCGTTCGCTTCACAAACTCTAACTATGTGCCATACGACAAAGTTCCCGGTAAGACTGCGATCTATAACTGATAGTATTCCATATCCATTAATAATATCGCAAGTATAAAACTATAACTCTTAGACGAAAAAAAAGTCAAATACTTTGTTATAAAACCAAGGCGGAAATAATTTCAGGAGTTTTAACTTAAAAGTTTTTATTCTCAGCATTTTGGTAAACTCTCCTGCAGAAGAAAATCTAAAAAAATATTTAATTTCTTTTCACAATGTTTGTACAATTTGAAATTCCCATTTATATATCTCGTCAATTTTGCAACGATTTTCTCAAGTTGTTATCCGCGGCATTGTCTTATTTACCTCGCACACTGTAAAGACGGTACAAAAAATCATAGGAACTGTTCTTTAAAGCTAAGGTTAACGCAGGTCAAGTCTAATTTTTGACTCACTTTTTTTCAATATCTGTTAAGGCATTAAAATCATTTTCGAGGTATAAACACACTCTATGTTTGATTCTCCATTTTCACTCCCTAAATAAATTCAGTGCTCGTCAAAAAAGGTACGAATCTTGAAACAGAAGAAGACGTTGCCCAACATGATTCCAGGGTAATATCGGAATTTAGTAGGCCGTATCTTTACATCAACGTCTTTGCGGTAGTACAACTATGTTGGCATTTCTGGAAATCACTAAGCCGTCGCGGTTAGGTTATTGTCGAAACCTTTGTTTTGACGAAGAAAATACCGTAATTTCCTTGCGGAAAGTAAGGATGTTTACTAGCGTTTCTCACTCGTGTCTTTCAGTTTGCGCGCGAACTGTACACGTTCCAATTCTAGTTTACAGTGCGTTTTGGATCCTGAAGCAAATTATTTTTGCAACATTTTCTCACTTCCAAATTTTTAACGAGGTAAAGAAAACAGCTACTTTTTAGTAAAGGAAGTTCCAAAGTATCTAATAAGCTTTTAATCGCATCTTGAAGAAAAAACTTTGGTTTGCGGATTCTTATCCCAGATAATGAGTGAAAATGAAAGAAAAAAATCTACCGCCAAATCGACTATTAATTTAATGATTAGGATATGGTTAAAAAAAAAAACAATATTGGTCGCGTAGGAGAAGGAGCTCCCTGAAGTCGAAAACAAGGTAATGCATCGGGCTTTTTAAAAAGGGAGTTAAGTTTGTCCATAATTCGTTGAAACTTTATCTGATATTTTGTTCAAAACATAAGGGTGTGTGTTTAAACCCTTTTTCACTCTACTAAATTATTATTTCATGCTCAATCTCAGTTTATAAGTTTTGCATGTGTACTAACCCGGGAATTAGACTGAAGACTAAAACACCGGATTAAGTTTTGTGTCATAGAAAATCGAAAATAAGTGATAAATTGTCAATCTATCCGCGAAGTAGAATCAGGAAATTGTAGCAATTATTCCATTGATAATAATATATTTTCTAAACATTTTTCTGGCGACTTCGTTAGCGCTATATTTGTTTCTGATTTGAGCGCTCGTTGTTTGATGTCAAAGTATGCAAATTATTAATGAAAAATCTACGTCAATTTGATGGATTTAACTCCGTGATGTCTGCTTTTTTGAAGCGGATCTTTCATAGGTTTGTTCTCATGTTTGATAACCTTGCTGTTCTGTGTAAAACAACTTAATCAGATACTGCAAACGTCTAATTAAATCCTTTAATATATAGTACGTAGTTTACTATATTTGGTCTTGCCTAATTGATGATATCCTGACCCCCCTCAAGCGAGCTTATTCTTGTAGTACGTATTCACATTTCTACTATCCCCTGGTCGTATGTTCTGCTTAAAATAGCTTGCATTGATACCTTAAACATGATAGAATAGTACACAGAGTTCATAGTTTATCTTGTTGGGACCTTAATTTATTTTCCCCCATAAAAACCCCCTTTTAGCAAGATTATTTCCATAAGGTAAGATATATATCTGTCTCTCATACACCCGCTCCGGCGAGAATTCACGCGGTGTTGTTATATGAAAGAATTAAAAAACAAACACTTTTTTCGGAAGATATAATGAACGAGCATGAAAAAAGTTACAAATCCGCTCTTGAAAATTAAAATAACACTCAATATTTTAATCTTCTTTTGCTCGAATTATAGTCATTTATACTGGCTCTCTAAAGCTAATCAGGATTCCCAAATACGGATTCTTTTTTGAAATTCGCTTAGAATACTAAACGAAGAGATCACAACAGAGAGCGGAATCACATGAACTGCGAAATAAAATCAAACTAGTTACTAACAAATAGTCTTTATTAACAGACTAATTGATGTTATCACTCAAGCAGAACAGTTGATATAAAACAAAAGAAGTACACAAGAGACCAGAAAACACAAACATTCTTTTATTTAGTGTGTCATCAAGTGGAAATTTATTTATTTGATAAGACATTTTTACAAATTATTCAATGCATAATTATAATGTTTTCTGGTCTCTTGTTTACTTCCTTTTGTTTTATATCAACTGATCTGCTTGAGTGATAACAACAATTAGACTATTTGTTAGTAACTGTTGTTTCGTTCACTTCTATTTCTTTTTCTTGGCAATAGTCTTTGCTTTGCTTTTCTTTCCTTTCCAAACTCTCAGAGATTAGTTTTCGCTAAAAACTGTTTATTGAAACTGAAAATGTTGATTCAACTTCTACCAAATTCCGGTTTTTCTTTCTAACATAGAGGAAGGGTCGAGAAATACTCTCTAACGCATGAGTTAAGAAACTGAAAATGTAGGATTTTTCAGGCCAGCCTTGCACGAACGATTTACAGCGAAACAGATACTGTGCCTCAAGATCTTCAATAAATTCGTGTGCAATAAACTAGTTATAGATATATCGTAACATCACTTTCGTTCCAGAAATTGGGGGGATTATTCAGGTACAAGAGTTTTTGTCCTCATTTATCAATATCGGCATTATCAGGAAAGATTAGGCACGTACCGAGAGAATCAGCGCCATTAAGCATTAGGATGGAGCTGATATCATGGGTTGTTTCCGATTACCTTCGTCGTGTTGTCGTCGTTTTGTCTTTCGAGAAATCTCTTTCCGTGTTCTTCATAGTCGTTTCTTTTATGGTGAATTCAAAGAGGGGGATTAGTAAAGACTAGATGATGCTTATGTGGAAAGATTAGATAGAGATGGAGCCTGATGAATGGGTGGGATTAGAGGGAGGAATGGAATCTGGATGAATGAATGACTTATAGACGAAAGGAAGGATGGATGGATGAAATACTAAATGGATGGAAAGCAAGTGGATAGCTGGATAATAATAATAATCTCGTCTTTCAGAGGAAACTCTGTCATTATAAAATGATTTTCAAAACGGACCTCAAATAAATAGACGGGCCATTGATGGACTAAAGTATAGCCTTGCTATTTAGACTATAATGATTTGCTTTGCTAACTAGTCAACGATTTGTCAGTTCAGTAATGTACTCTGACCTATATCACAATCATTATCTAAATACTAACTCGTTTGATTTCCACAAATGAATTATCCAGTGCTAACCGCTCCAGAATGATAGTTCCTTCTTGAACGACATTATATCGCCTCTGTGTTTCAATGTTGCTGTTTGCTACATGTACATTTGATTGAAATGATCAATTTATAGAGCTTATCTAGTTTGAAATTTCTACCCTTTCGAGTTTATTTCAAAATGCAGATGAACCAATTCCCTTTCTAAACTTCCCCGGCCACCTGTCTCTGCCTCTCCAAGGACGGATCCAGCCAAAAACTGTAGAGGTATGAGGGGGGACTTCAGCCCAACTTTACCCCTCCCTGTCCCTCGGTCTCCTCTCTGGTCACGTCTTTCAAAAGTCTCCCACTGGAGCCATCACAGCATAACCGATTGAGAAGGTATCTCAAGGGTCTGCCAAACTAGCGCTTCTGACAACACATTAAGCCTCTTCATCGCGTGTACTAAAGACGATTTTATAAGTTCTAGATCAATGAGAATCAAGAAAACTAAAAGACTTGATGATTAGAACAAGTTGAAAGCTCAATCAAGGATTTCCTGACAACTGAACTTGTTGAAATTGTTATTCCCACGCAAGAAGATGAAAGAAAAAACCGAGAAAAAGCTTTTTACACTGTCATCAGTCACGGAAATTGAACAGACATGATTTCTAAAACCGCTTTTAAAAAAGTTGATTTTGTTTTCATAGTCATTAAGATTCCTTTCATTATTAACCATGTATTATTTCATTCAGTAAAGCACTTGTGTTATTACCCTTTGTATGTTTTAATATAGATGAGCTTAGCCTAATAGGTAAGATAATCGTACTAATATATATCTATACTTTAAAACCGAAGAAAAGATTGCTGTTGGGCGCAACATTTTGAGCCAATAATCTATCGTCGGAACCTATCCCAGATCAACGACTCGCTTGTCAAAGCCTGTATATTGTTCTTATATATTTTATTTTGCGGAGATTTTGTCGCAAAAGACACTTTTGTTGGCAGGGCGCAGCAGCAAATTAATAATCAAGAGAACAAAATATTTTATCGTGAACGTGGGCCATGTAACTAGCTTTGCTCTACGTCGTTAGACGAACAATCTTTGTCATAAAATCATCTCGTGTTAAGCTTTCTCGATATTAACCATGGATATCTATTAAACGTTTACAGCATGGAAATAATTTTTGATCAGCAGGTATGAGATCTACTCTGCAACTTCTGTGGTTTTGATTCTCCAAAAGAGAGCTTTCAAAAACCATACAAAATTAGCGCGTATATGTTTTAATGGCTTTAAAATACCTAATGTCAATTTAAATACGTTTCTTGTGTGCCCACATAATTTTCCTGAAACATATTAGGCCGGAAAACAAAAACACTATTTTTAGAGTTCAACATAAAACCCAAAAGCCAAGATTGAAGCAGCAATATTAGCAGTATTTTCAAATTATAAACACGATTTTTTTTAATTTTTGATTTTTTACAAACTTGAGATGAATTACTAGAATACTACCGAAATCGAGAAGAAAACTTATCTAAATGAATTATTTAACAGTAAAATATACCTCCTTTCCTTCTCCCTTTTTCCTCCACGTACAAAAGAAAGTAGACGAGCCCGCTGACTGCACTGACAGCGGTATCAGCTACGCATGCAAGGCATCTTGGGTTGTCTGCTCGATTCGAAGGTAGTCTGCTCGATGAGTACCTCTTCGTTTCGAAAGGCGAAAAGCATGAGGAAAGATTAATTTTTGGATCGCAAAAAAATACCTTACCCTCGATTTTGAGTACGTCAGCTCGAGACGAATGCACCCAGCTCGATCTGCTCTGAATCATTTGATCGATGCCATTGTGTATTGCTCTACTCGATAGTGACTTGCTCGATTCGTGAAGTTGAATTTTGGCAGTGATCATGCGCCATAAATTTGGCGGTTGAAAACGTTTTACATCTGAGCACTCCACTAAACCCGAAGTTCATCTAATCTAGCCATGGCATTCCAAAATAAAAAATCTTTCAGAATTTAGAAAGGAAAATTTGGTTTTGGAGGTTGCGCATGTTTTTATCACTTAAGTCTACATTGTGTTTACCCTGCTTGGCAGAGCTTTCCTAATTTTTCCCCCTCTGAAGAGAGGAAAAGAAAACCTCTGCAAGGATCTGCTCGAGGCCGTCCAGAAATTTGGACGAATATATTCACTCACAACCGTTACAAACATTGCTCGTTATAACCAGTTAATTTTAACTCATGTCATAATTAACAATAACCTTGACGTTTTAATGACATTTATCGCGTAAGCTGAACGGAATATCAAGCAAATCTTTGCAGAGGTTTCTTTTGCCTCTCTTCAGAGGGGGACAAATTAGGAAAGTTCTGCCGAGCAGGGTACATGGTGTTATGTTTACGATGTATGAAATGTAGGCCGCGTTTCTGCGCGCAGGTTAATAATTAAATGTAGCTGTTCGTAAGTCACGTGAACTTCCATATCCTTTCATTTTCATTCTTTGCCCATTTCCCATTCATTCGTTCATTCATTTTATCCACCATTTTCCAGACATTCAAAGATCCTTGGACAACTACTGGCGGTTTGACTTTTCAACTGGATTCAACGACACCATCACTAAAACACCAGCCCGTCTCCGTGGCAACCACAGTAGCATATCCATCAAGGGATCACGTGATCACAATGGTTATTTATTCATCAAGGATAATTCGTCAGTACAATTACATGGATTCAAATTTTCGTGTTTCTCGAGCCCGCTCACTTGTGTCAGCGGTTTTTCCATAGCACTATGGTTGCGAGACCTCACCAAAGACCAGACAACTTACGTCAAATCTAAAACGGGCGCGTTCTCGCTAGTGAGGTCTTCGAAGAACTCTCTTGTCGTACAGATAGTCAATGCAACAATTGTTTACGAAAGTAATTTTAAAGTCAACACGTCCATATGGAATCACTTTGTCTTTACGTGGGATAAAGTCACTGGACTAGTCATATACAAAAACAGAAGAAAACTCAACACAATAACGTACGGCATCATACACCCTCAATCGCCTCTTACCCAGAATCCACTGCGAGACTCATTATCCCTGAGTGGGAGAGGTTCCTTCGATGACGTCATGGTGTGGTACAAAACACTGTCGCTTATTGACATTCGAAAGATATTCCAAGCCCAGATAAGTAAGTTCTACCGTCGTTGAAAGTATGTACGTCAAAACATCCATTAAAAATTGTCATACCTCGTAGATTTAGATGACTTACTTTGATTCAAAACAGATCGTAGGTGTTGTTACCAAGTACAAAAATGTCATTCAAAGTCCACCTAAACTAATTAATCTTATCATATGACCCGTACGGCCCTGCGCGCGCGCTCTAATAAAACCATTGGGGAAAGTCACGTGATGGGGGCCGGACGGGCTGACGTGAGCGGGCCGTACAAACCCGTCCAGCCCTGCTCGGTTGCGCGCGCGCTATTTCAATCAAATTTAGCACGATCCTTCAGCCTTTTTTACGATAAAAATTGGGTCATATAATAAATTCCTAGTTAGGTCGGGCCGGACGGGAAAATATTTGGCTCTTGGTCATTTGACCTCGAGCCAAATATTTTCTCGTCCGGCCCTCCCACTCAGTCAATAAGTACATAGTATATGTTTTCAATTACCTCTAAAAGATCTTTAGTTAACCTCGACATTCTTTCGAGATGAGCAGTAACATCTCTACTTCACACCCTGATGTGTTAAGTGAATGCGTGTAATTTGACTTAACCATACCAGGTCACGTGACTAATTTACTTCATTGTCTCCCATGGTGAAACAATCTATGGATCACGTGATTGTGCGTTCCATCAATTACGTGATAGGCAGTAGTTAGAATAACTTATGAATGCTGGTAATGAACTTCTTTACCTTTGTATGCGAATTGCCCATTTCAGATCACTCATTTCCCTTGAGAAATGTTCTTTTGTTCAAATAATTACACATGAAAAAATCAACTCCCAAGAGTACCATGATCTGAAATAGGCACAACAAAAAACGAGGGGAAAGTGGTCTATTAGGAATCAGTGACATGAGCCTCTTTCCATTTCATACCATTAGTTATACCAATTGAAAATCAGATTGCTTGTATAATACATAATTCGTGTATGCTTTGCATGACCCTTTGAGCCACCACAGCAACTCGAGTTGCTTGTCGGTTCTTTTCACCGCTTCGAAGATACCATTCCGACCTCAAAAATCATGCCCACATTTGATTTGTTAACCATGGGAAAATCTTCAACTCCCTTTCTCATTTTTTTTCTTGTAGATTCGATCTTCAATGCTTCCTGTGAACCGGGCGTCACATCCCTCAACATATCCTGGCAACACTCACCTGACATTTACAACACCGTAGCCAGTTATTACGTCAGACTGAGAACGAGAAAGAACAGTAGGAAAATCGATGCCCGCAATTTTGCTAACACTGCAACAAATGTCGTCTTTGAAAACTTATGTAAGAACTTCACACAACCAAAGAAATTATATTCCTATGCAATAAAACGACTATCTCCAATAAACGGAGAATGTGCGACATGAGTCATTCCCTTGTGTGTGATGCTTCCCTCTTTTCCTTATCCTTTCCTTTCCTTTAGTACCCATGACAAGTTACAAACTCAAGATATGGGCGGAGACAGAGGACGATGATATCATCAAGACAGAAGTTGTCAGGTGTCAAACGAAGGAGGGAGGTAACTAAATCATTGGCACGGTCACTGGAAAAATCGTGTCCTCTCCAGATCATGGAAATCATTGCGACTTCCAACAAATTTTCATGATACTTCCAACCTTTTGGACATTTCCATGGAATGGAAATTTGTTGAAAGTATCATGGAAATTTGTTGAAAGTCAAAATTTCCATGATCTGGAGAAGACACGATTTTTCTAGTGGGTTACGGTGTAAATCTTCTGCGCCTAATGAACCAATCACACCACTTGATTTTCAAAATGTTTACAATCCCCTTTTTATTATCATGAACCAACAGAACCAGAACAAGTGATCAACTTCAAAGCCACGCCCACAACGTCATCTTCGGTATTTATCCAGTGGATTCCACCAGCCAGGATCAACGGCTTGCTTAAAGGTTACCAGGTAATGATGGACCTGATCTTTGTCTCGGATTTCCTATTTTGTCATTTGAACTTTTTAAAGTTGAAAGTTCCTTGTCGTTTTAGGTCAGCATCACCAACCAGTTTTTCAACCGCAAATATTTTATTTATGGCAAACAGTCGTATCTTATCGAACGCCTTCTGGAAAACACCACCTTTGACATCACGATAGCTGCAGTTAATGGGAGAGGCCCCGGTCTACCTTCATCTGCAACAGTCAGGACTAAAGAGATTCCTATTATCACAGGTAGAAGAACATTCAAGGATTATGGGGTTTAGTCTTAATTAAAATCATAATAGAAATGGCGTCTATTACAGGCGTCTATGTAATCTTAACATTATTACGTTGCAAGTTACTTAGGCCAATGCTGCTATTATTACCACTGCGCGCGCAGCAAATTTTCTTTGTCGTACATAGCAGAGAGGGCTTCTACTTCGTGCAACAAAGTCGCACAACAAAAAGGGTGGTAATACGAGCAATATATATATTCTGCAACTTGCAACGCAAGAATGTTGCGCGATGAGTTAGACGAGATTTGTTCTCGTATTAACGTATCTTTACAACCATCTGTGTACATTTCTTCCTCTTGTTTATTCGTTTTCTTTCTTTCTCTTTTTCTCTTTCTTTCTTTTTATTCTGTTCTGCGTCTTTTCATCCTTTTTTCCTCACTTTTTCAAGTACTGATTCCTTAATCTTATACTCAACTCTCATTTGTCAACAGCCAAACCCAAAGGCCTAAAAGCAATCGCGACAGACTGGAATAAGATTCAAGTCTCGTGGCTACCAATAGATCCAGGAATGGAAGTCGAAGCTTGCGAGATCCGTGTCTGCAATATCACAAACTGCAGGACGACAAATTCAACGAGGACGTCAGTATCGATCAAAGGACTAGAACAAAACGCTGGGTACAGAATAAAAGTCAGAGGAAAAAACCAACGGAGCAGAGGTCCATGGAGTATCTTGCCTCAACTTATCTATACACTCGGTTAGTAACTGGCCATGGCGTTGCCAAAATGTTGCTGTCGATGACAAATATTTGACTCGTCTGGGGTGCCCCAACTCCTCCACCCAAATGATTGACTGAGAATAACATTTATCATATGACCTGTACGGCCCTGCGCGCGATGGGGGCCGGACCGGCTGACGTAAGCGGGCCGTACAAACCCGTCCGGCCCTGCTCGGTTGCGCGCGCGCTATTTCAATTAAATTTTACACGATCCTTCAGCCTTTTTTACGATAAAAATTGGGTCATATGATAAAATGCTTGTTGACTGAGTTAGGTCGGGCCGGACGGGAAAATATTTGGCTCTTGGTCATTTGTACGGACCTCGCTGCGCTCGTTCC
>JAABNW020132551.1:0-13249 GCA_015164035.2 Radianthus crispa | reverse complement strand
CTATACCCTTTAATAAGATATTTTTGTACTGTTTATTTGATTTGATTGTAATATTTAGGGTTAAATAAAGTTGTTGTTGTTGTTAAGTTGTTGTTGCAATGACCATGACTGGAATTTCACGTTCTTCGATGTTTTCAATCCACTGAAAAAAAAAAAAAAAATACTTTTCCCACTGAATAATTAATTAGCCCTGAGTGGCATAAATAGCCCCACTGCCCATTCCCGGGACACTCGCTAGACCACGTAGGACGAAGTTTCTTGTCGTCAACCAACCACCGCCTCCAGCAACAACTTTTCCTGTGTCACTTTATTGCTGCACCCCACGATTTGCCTCCTGCTAATGTAGGAAAAGGAGAGCCACAAGGACCAGAATTACCAAATGTGGATGAACAACCTGTTGTAGTCCAACCACAGTAGCAAGAAACTGAACAGGCTCGACATGAAGCACCAAATCCTCAAAGAGAGGTAAATGTCATTTTGTCGGTACATTATTCTCATTTAGTTGATCAGTTCCCGTGGTTTGACGATGCCGGGCGTCGCTTATTTTATATCAAACGTTCGATTTGTTTTACATTCACGTTAAGTTTTGCTCTGTCACTTTTGAATCTCTACGCTCGGTTAATGCGTATCGTTTCCTTGTATTTGGCTAAAGGAGCAGGCTTCAAGGGCAGCTAAGTTCCTTACGAAACAAAAAAGGCATTTGCAACCTTTTAAGATTTCCTTTTACTGTTCAGATATTGGGAATTAATATTAAATTAATATATTAAGTATTTAAAACGTTATTTCGTTCTGATTGTTAGAGCATTTGTCACGTTTCATGAATAGACTTTGTCCAGGCGGAGGACGTGAAACGATAGAGCTAGGTGAATAAATACTTGATGAACATTTAGAAACTTTGTCAATAAAGAATAAAACCAAGATAGTCGTAGCTTTCCCGGTTTTGCCACGAACGTGTCTTTCTATGCCAACTTTCTCGTAGGGACCCGGACTCGACAGGCATGGGAAAAGTCACTATCAACATTTTGTTGTTATAACCATGTGTAAGACGGGTTATCAAGCGGCAAAACAGGAATTAATCTCATCCAGAACTTTAATTTAAATGTCAATAATCATACGCTTCCTTTGCTTTATTGTTTTGGACAAGTATTTCTCATGTAAACAGAGTTTTGTCTTCTTAGCTTACGAGTTAGGCGTCAAACTACTGAGCAAAGTTGTACTTCATTATTGCATCTGTAAGTTGAAAACAAGCCTTTTTCACTTGTTAAAACTCGATCTGCTTTTACAGTGTCAAGGTTTGACCTTTCTTTTCCAAGTTGCACGTCTCTTCATGTGTGGGACGCTATGATAGACGCCGTCGGCTGCCCAGGTGGTCACGTGGATTTCAAACAGATAATACGGGAGGGGGTTAGAGTCGACAATTTTTTACACGTTTCAAGGGTAGTTTTAAAGGAAAGGAATACGACAGCCGACAGCACAGTGCCACCCCCTGGTTTTGGAAAACTTTACATCGTGCAAAAACTTTGAGCGGTTTATCTCATCAACCATATTAAGCTGTTTCGCATCAGGGGCCCTCTCTTTCCATGGACGAGCGAGAGGGAGAGTGTGAGCCTCCTTACTTAGTACTGACATGTCTATGTCATGATGAGTGGTATTTGAACTTGTGGATTCGAGATTTGCTTTTTAAGTTAGACCACCTGCCAGATCTTCAAAGATATGTGTTTCCAGGGCACTTTCAGACGGTTTTTGATGACACCAGCGGCTATCAACATGTGAAAAGTCACCCAGAGTCCTAAACCTACTTTGGTTTATGCTGGAAAGGCTGCTTCTTTACATCCCGAGTCTTGCCATTTGGTTGGAAAGCAAGCGCGTATCTGTATCACAACCTAGGTCTAGTAATATGCAGCACAGCTCGGTCCCTTTGGGCTCACAATACATCGATGAGCGTCATGTAGGCCAACTCGTCAAGCACCCCTGCCCAGCTTACAGCTGCAGCGTATATTTTATGTTACTTATTGATCGAGACCGGGTACTTTCTTAGTCTCGAAAAGAGTCAACCAAACCCGTCGGTTTGTGTGCGCTTTCTGGGTTTCATCTCTGATTCGGTCAATCAGGCCTTCCGGATTCCGCAAGACAAGAAGTTCACTTTCCTGCGTGAGGAAATCCTCGGCGCGAAATTGGTGAACCTAAAGACTTTACAAGAGTTTGGCGGGAAGGTTTTATCTTTCAGCCTGGTTATTCCTGGGTGCAAACTCCTCACACGTGAAGTATTTAAGGCTATTGCACAATCCTAAAAAAAATCTAACGCATCCATCTTTGTCCGGGGTCCTTTGTTCGACGAGATAGTTTTTTGGCGTTTCCTAGACGACTGGACGGATCGCTTACCATGGAAGTCGGAACATTATCTTGCTGTGACACTCTTTACGGACGCTTCAAAGAGAGCCTGGGGAGGCGTTTTAGTGCGTGATGGGGTCCGTCACGAAATATGTGACTACTTTGATGAGCAGACAAGTCACATCAAAATCCTGGAAACGAAGGCGTTATGGTGCGTATTAAACTCTTTTAAAGGATTGTTAAAGAACGCTAGGGTAGATGTTTACACGGATAGTAAGGTATTGTTATCAGCATGGTCGAAGGAGGGATACAAAAACAGTGAGATCAATTCCATCCTAAAGGACATCCTCAACTGCTAAGAGAGTTCCATTTCACACTCCAGATGGATAACTGACCATCTAAGGAACACCCGGCCGATTATCCATCCCGCATATGCTCGGACCTTGACTGCACTTTGTCCCGAGAAGCATGGACTCTTGTCGAGCGCCTGTACGGCCCGCACACCTTTGACCTCATGGCTTTGGACAGTAACTGCCGTAGGGATGCCAATGGTACTCTTCTGCCACAATTCACCCCTTGGGCCACTCCTCTCTCTTCGGGTTTCAATATATTTTCCCAATCAATTCGAGGAGAATCTATATGTTTTCCCGCTGTTCCTGTTGATTGGCCCATTGTTACGTTTCCTAATGGATCAAGGAAAGTCAATCCGCTTTACCATTGTGGTCCCAGATCGGCGCCCCAAGCAATTTTGGTGGGCAATCCTGTGCGCCATTTGTATCGATCGATATTGTATCGGTCATAGAGGATGCGATAAAATCCTTCTCTTCCCGTCTCGTCAATCACCTGAATTTCTGGCCAGACCCCAGCAGTGAGACATGTGGGCATTTCGGTACCTGTGATCCGGACCCTAGTAACCATAGAATCTTTTCTCGTCTAGGTTCTACGCCCCTGGGAAAAAGCACGTCGTTGCCAGGCATGTTTGTACGCCAATGACTGTTACGCTCATTTTTGTCAGCCATGTGGAACTTGTCAACAGAAAATGTTGTCATACCAACCATTCGGTAATGTAACAACAATACAAATAGAAACTAAAGGGAACTATCAGGAACTTAGAAACATTGAAACATATTTCATTTCATATTTCACATTATAAGATAATACAATTTATCTATTGTTTATAATATTAACGTGACAGGGCGGGAAAAAAACATTTTTTTCGTAAATATGCTCTTTATGGGCTAAAGAACAAAATATCAAATGCTACCAAAATTTAATAAATGCGTCATTTGAGAAATAAAGCCTTGTACTTTGGGGTAGGTGATAATTTGATCAGCAACAAATCTGACATTTTCATGAATATTTCGAAGTAGCTTTATTTTCATTTGACAGAATTTTGTCACACGTTTGAAGCACAAGAGACACAAATGAAACGCTTAAAAAATTGGATTTTTGCTGCAAGTTAAACGTTTAAATTTGGAAAAAGAGCGACCTCGTCGTTTTTCCGCCCTGTCTATTAACATACATTAGGGAAAAGCTTTCCATTTTGTCCATTTGAATATAAGCCGGAATTGGACAATACTCGTGCATCATGGACTCTACCTGGCCACTTTATGTAGACATCAGTAAATCTGAAATGCAACATATCTGGTAATTAAATCTTAATTTATGGAGACTAGACTGCATAAGTTAATCCTACCTGTATTGATGGTCAGCAACTGCTTGAAGAACAATACTGTAGTGGCATTTGCGATTGTAGAAGTCATTTCGACATTCTGGAGGTGCCATAATTTTGATATGTGTCCCGTCCAGCGCTCCAGCACATTGTGGGAAGCCCCATCGTGTACTGAAACCAGTGACAATATGTTTCAAATTCTCGTCAGTTGGCCACTTGATAAACCGAGGTAAAAGTACCCTAACAATTGCTTCACACACCTCTTTGATAATTGTACAACAGTTGCTTTTAGGTATATCAAAGCGCCATCCCAAAGAGCGCATATCTTCCCCTGTTGCCAAATGCCACAAACAAATGGCAACTCGTTTTTCGACAGTTATCGCCTTTCTCAGTTTCGTGTCCTGTTTCATTATCGACATATCGAGCTCCTGACAAATGAATATAAACGTTCCTTTTGTCATTCTAAAGTTCTCCACCCACAGTGTATCATCCATCCACTGACTTACTGTATCTTCCCAAAATCTTGTCTTGCCTCGACTGGGAAGCACCCAATAACGCCGGTGTCACAGCGATTGCTGCCCTCAGCGATTTCGGTACCACGTAGGGAGGGGAGGGGCAAAAATCGCTAGCGATTTCTGCACCATGCTGCATTCTTCGTGAGACCTGTGAACTCGGAGGAAAAACCCAAAATACTGGTCAAGCACTAATTTATTCGACTTATGAAAAGGACACTTATAAAGGACTGAGTAAAACGTAAGTATTTAGCATATTTAGCTGAGAAGGTTTAAATTTCGTGTTGAAAAATTTCGCTATCAAACTTTTCCCTCGTCGAATCTAAGCTTAGTTCCCTGGAAGATATTTAGCTCTGTCGTTCTGTGAAAGTAATGGAGATATTTGATATCAAGCTCTATCAATGTCGTGTCCTGGTTTTAAGTAAAAGAGCTAATGTCTTTTAGCAGTTTTCGGTGTTTTCGTAGCCACTGGTCCTGGCTGGACTTAGTGGGGGCAATTAGATTTGACGCGGCAAAAGTTTGACGTCAGGACAAAAAGAGGATCAACACAGAGCTTCGTGGCGCTTAGGGACTGTTCATTAATTATGCCTGGGGGTGGGCTGGAGAAAAAGTAAAGAAAAAATCGGTGCCCCCTTTCTCTTCAGATTATTTTTCGGCCCCCTTTATCCTCTCCCAAAATGTTAACAAGCCCCAACCCCCCCGGGGCACAATACATGCAGCACAAAACAACAGTAAAATTAAAATATGAATTTTTGATTATGCACCAGTCATTTGACACCCCCCACAGTCCCCGGGTTGAAATCGAAGCTGTGAATTGAAGTGCTATCCCCGGCTACCAGGGAGCCAAATATTTGTGAAAACAGGGTGAAATCCCCGCTGTCCCAGGGTTTGCCTCGGTGGGGTGTGGGGGATGTCAAATGACTGGTGCATGACAAGGTTTCCAGAAAATGCTATATAATGAAGGAAAATAGTGAATACCCTTTTTCCTGATTCCAAAATTAAGTAAAAGTTGTACCCCAGTAACAGAATACTGCCTGTTTTCATCTAGGGTGATTTGGCGGCATGCCCCCCAGAAAATTTCGAAGTCTAGGAGCTTGGAAATGCAATTTTCCATCATTCTGGGTGTCAAATGCTGGGGTATGACATCGCTGCTCAATATTTTCTCAATACTAGTTAATTCCTTCTTATTAGAGCTCTTTGACAATTAGATTGTTAGAATTGATTACGACATTCAAAGCTCTTCATTATCTGGGCTTCATTGGGACAAGGATCCAGAACAATATTATTCAGGGCCCTCTTTACCATAGCTTACTTACACCAGTTATGTTGAGTTTCCTTGAGATGTGTTCTTGTGACTATTTGAGACTGTTTTTCCTTGCTAAAGAATTATTGAAGTCTTCTTTAAAAGAATTCAAATTCTGTTCAATTAATTCTCTATTTTTTTGCCAACCCCCACTCCCAAGAAATGAAAATTTTCAAAGCCCCCCTCTTGCGCTTTTTATTCGAAGCCCCCGGCCCTTCTTTTCCTCCAGCATCCCCTGAGGAATAAAATGAACAGTCTCTTATAAGCTTAAATTTACGTACGTCTGTTCTTTACTGTATATATATCACTTGGTATATATTGTATATACATCTATAACATTTCTCTTTTCAAAATACATGCAAATATATATATCATCTCATGTTCAATAGCGAACATTCTTAACATAGTGGTTTTGTCTCTATGTTCAAATGTCATATGCACTCAACAACTGTCACAAAGCCAGGACCTTTTCTCAGAACTTCTGAAGAATTTGTCTGGCAGAGAGACACAGTTCTGATGGAACCAAAGACCACAGTGATCACAGGCAACCATGTTACCATTTTGAGGCAGTCTACAATGACAGAAAATATCAAATGACACTGTCTTTGACCCAAGCTGTTTAGAAGTAAGAGTTAGTTACCGAGAACGTCGGCATTAAGCTATATACAGGCCCGCAGGCCCGAGGGCTGTATATAGCTTAATGCCGACGTGCGAGGTACCTAACAAACTTAGTTGTCAATTCATGTGGTTTTCACGCACGAACTAGTCCCAAAGGACATCGTGGATTTGTTCTTTTGTTGAAGGGCAAATGAGCTTTCAATTCTTTATTTAGCAGTGCATATGAAGGCTTTTTCCTTTAGGGGCCGAGGTTCGATGCTCACTAAAGTCTGGTGTTTTTTTTATAAATAAAAATTCATTTTTCATTTTTCATTTTTCATTTTTCTAATTTTTTTAGCTTTTTTAAATTAAGTCGATATTTGTTTTTAAGCAATGGGTTTTCACTTCTTTGCTATGTAGAGCAAATAATATACTGAAACAGTCAAAAATACTTTTTTTCCAAATATTCCAACAACTAGCACACGTAGTACACTGGATAGATTAGGGAATAGCAAGCAGGGGGGCCGGGTTTCGATACTCATTAAAATCAAGTCTTTTCCAAGGTCATCGAAGGCGAGGTAGTGAGGGGTGGGGTCTAGCTAATTAAGTATTTACGGATAATATCTAGTTATAGCCCGGGTCTATATGTGTATATAGCCCTTGAATTCATAAGTAGCGGTAACTTAGTGATATACAGCCCTTGAAAAACAAAGAAAACCTAGTGAATAGACCTTTTCTGTGGCGTGACAATGTTTTCCCATTTCAGACCACGTGTCATTCTCTAGAGAATATAATTCTTTGTTTAAGGTGCATCCATATTCATGTGTCCTCTCATGTGCAACCGTTAGACAAAGAAATGATACTCTTGGGAATGACACGTGGTCTGAAATGGGAAAACATTGTAACGCCACCGAAAAGGTCTATTGGGAACTAAGGATTGGTGCTCTTTCTGCAAGGGAATGGCCTTGATTTGAGGATATGCATTGCCATAAATGATGCCTCATTTCCCGCCGGTTGAAGGTTAACGCACAAGGGTCCATGCCATAGCAAAGAGATGTAGCAAATGCTAATGCCATGACTCCACAGTCAACACCATTTGATTGCTGTTGAACAGGTTGGACTTTGACGTGGATCCTGTTATGTCGTGAGAGCAGCAAATGAAGCAATTTGCTTTCTTGTCAAGTGTGTCACATTTTTGTACTTGCTGTCATACAGTGCGATGGAATTTGCATTTTGGCATCCAATGTTGGAGACGCAGACCCAATGATAATCTCCTGTATGTAAGATTTGGATGAACCGCTGGGACTGAATTGGAGGGAACTGGCCTGCTATTCCAATGGCTGTAGAGAAAAAAAAGCCCCCTATGTCAGGAAACTCTTTGTGAAGAATATTTTGAAAAACCATAATATGATGATCATTCATGACATCATTTCTAGTGATGATTTTGTTATCTGCTTGAGACAGGTTGAGAGAAAAGTCTGGTCTTATACGATTCACAGGTAAAGGCAGTTTACCTGTGAACACTTTACCCTGAACTGGACGTCTTCATCAATCAGCCTTGTATTATTTGTTTTTTGCCTTTTGCTTGTAAGGTCTGCTTTTGATTTCACTGGGCACTTTCTTCTTCGCTTTTTGGAAGCCTTTTTGAAAATTTTTCCAGGTAGTGGTTTTTCAGCCAAGCTACTTTTCTCTAAGAATTTTTCATCAGCATCTCTTGAGAGGCTTAGTGCTCTACAACATATCCTGATCAGTGCTTCTGGAACAAACACTCTACTTTTTACTTCTACACTGGTGGATGGAAAACCTTTGTTGATTTCATCAACCACCTGATTACACTGTGCATCAGAAAAGACCCCAAATCTAATATTGTAGCCAATATCAGATGCACTGAGATTGGGGTACATTTCAGATTGGCCAGTAGTGGTAAGGTCATAGAGCTAGCTTTTTTCTTGTTTTCTTTCTATTGCATTTCGCTCATGCATAACACTTTTCAAATGTGTGGCAAGTGTCTTACTGTCCATATTTCTTATGATGTTATTCAAAATTTCTATTTCAGGATTTTCATTCAATGGTATTTCACTGGCATCACTGTCTGAAGAATGCATGTCTGCCTGTTGTGTTGGAGGGCTAAGGTCTGTGTTTACAGAGTCATCATCAGCTGCTGCTGGGGGCCTAAGGTCTGTGTTTACAGAGTCATCATCAGCTGCTGCTGCTGCTGCTGGAGTGCTATCAACATATTTCTTGAGCTGCTTGACATTTATTTGTCTTTTGAGCTTTTTACCAGCTTGGTTTTCAAGAAGACATGACCCTTTTTCTTTGTTAATAGCAAGGATTTTGTAGGGTCCCAACCATCTGTCCTCCATTTTGTGTCCTTTCTTTGTCTTCTGAAGCATGTTCCTTTGCAACACCAAGTCACCTGGATTTATTTCACACAATGCATTTCCTCCATTTCCTCTTTCCTTGTCATATTGTACTTTCTGTTTTTGCTGAGCCATCTTTATGTTCTTGTCTACAACTTGAAATACTTTAGCATGGATGTTTTTAATTTTTTCTAGGCGGGAAGAAATCACGTCATCTGCCATTTTCATGAGATCTTGCACATTTTCTTCTTTTTCACCCTCAATATGGGCTTCAAAAGGCAATCTTGGGTGTCTTCCATGCATCAAATAGAAGGCACTGTATCCAGTGGTGGTACTGGTATTGGTGTTGATTGCAAATACAGCACCATCTAAAAAGTCTTCCCAGTTCTCTTGGTTTTCTGCTGCCAGTTTCTTGAGAGTTCTGTGGTATAAAGTAAGTAGTAAAAAAATAATAATAGCTTTAAAATCAACATAGAGAAGTAGATTCATTGACTTTTCAAGGATTCTAAGAACAAGGCCAGATGTATAAAAAAATACCAAAATTTATCAATATTTTACAATAAGTAATGTGATTACATATGTTTTTAAAATTCAAGACCTTTAAAGTATTCACATGTTTTGGCTAATAGCTATTACTTTTTTAATGTCTGATTAGTGCGCTCATCAAGTCCATTTGATTGGGGGTGGTAAGATGAGGTGATACTCTGCTTCACTTGGAACTCTTTTAGCAAACATTCAGAGACCTGCAATACATATTTATATATAATATATAAGGTCAGAAATAGATATACAGATGATATTACACGTTGGCTTGAAAATGTGAAGTTTATCTTCGAGGGGCAAAAATATTTCTCGAGTGAGCACAGTGAAAAAGAGAAATATTTTTGCCACGAGAAGATAAACTTCATATCTTCAAGCCAACATGTAATTTTCTTGTTATTATATAGCCATGAGTAAAATATGAATTTTACGAACCGTTCGCTCATGTTTTCATTGACCAAAGCTCATGACAAAGCTGCTAACCTGGAAGTGACGTCACTCATATTTCACACATAATTTTTTATACTCTCCACTCGTGTACTTTAAGTCTCATTTCGTAGATATTTAGGTCTTCTGGGTGCCTGATATGTAGCTTACTGAGTAGAGCGATAATCCTAGCCTTATCCTCGTCCATCTTAAATATTACAATCCTTTTCCTTTCTTCCAGTTCTTCGATCTGACCTCTTAGATAATTAATCTTGATGGATAAGTCCCTAAAGGGCTCTCTCAAGTCACGAATATCGTCATACATTAGCCGAAATTCGTTTTCCAGCTCCTTTACCAGATCATCTTCTGGATACTTAGACGTTAGATAACCCCTAAGGTCTATTAGCGAATGGGCCCTAAGAGCTCTACTAAATCCTTCGTCATAGACCTCCGAGGATAGACTAATGATATCGTCTTATATAACGGCATGAGGATCAATGTAGCAAGACTTGGGCCGAACTATGACCGCAAGACTGATCAAGAAATGGCGGCTTCGATGTTATTCTTACTGAAATGCTATTCCTGGAGCCAAAATACCTCGAGAATCACTACCACCCACAGATGTCAGCCATGGCGGCCACAAAATTTCTAGCTCCCGCTTTTACCCTACTTTGTGCCATCTCAGTTACTGCTTTACTCAATAATCAAGCACCAATTTCAACTTTATGGTGTCAACAACGTCCTGAACTAGTTGGTCGCGCAGCGAATGCTACCTATCTACCGCATGGAGCTAAAATCTACCTTGCTTTCATTCGTCGTAAGCCGGCCATCTTGGTCTTCAACCCAAGACTCAGCGTTCTCAAGCTTTTTGCAAGCAGTATTCTATTGCTAGGAGGTGACGTGAGTGTTAACCCTGGCCCTTCAATATCTACAGCTGAGAGCGGGCTAAATGTCCTGTATCTAAACGCCAGAAGCATCAAGGCCTTCGTTCCACTTGAATGGAACCCTTCGCGGAAAATATGTAAATTGTCTATTCTGCAAGAGCTGGTTTATCGCAACTCCTACGATGCTGTGTGTATAACAGAAACGTGGCTAGTGGACTCTGTGTTATCTTCAGAGATCTTCCATAGAGACAGGGCTGACAGAAATGGAGGGGGTGTACTCATCGCAGTAAAGCCTGAACTTCAGTCATGTCGGCGTTTAGACCTCGAAAAAGACAATGTCGAACTTATTGTAATCGAACTTGTTAAAGACAACAGTTCGCCAGTAATTCTCTATACATTTTACCATCCCGAGTCTGACCCAGAGGAACTTCACCAGCTCAATTTGTCTCTTCAACAACTCACTGAATCTGCTTGTATGGTTATCGTCGGTGATTTTAACCTTCCTGGCATCTCCTGGTCGCCCGACGAGTCTTGTCCGACAAACGTTGGTGGTTCAGCCGAGGTAGACGCGTTTCGCACCTTAATGGATGATAATTTCCTTCGCCAGTACATAACTGGTCCTACACACATAAGCGGGAACAAATTAGACCTATTGCTATGTAACTTTCCTGAAGTCATCGATCACGTAATTACATATACACCAAGAGATAGCGGATTTCCGTCTGATCACTATATTGTGGAATTTTTATGCGTCTGAAATTCAAGCGAGCTAGACGTACTCGCCGTAAGGCCTTCGACTACAGAAGAGCTGACTTTGATGATCTACGAAGCCGCTTAGAACGCGTACCACTCGACCTGTTTATATCTGATGATATTGATGATTGCTGGACGTACTGGAAAGATCTATTTATGTCTTCTGTTGAGGATTGTGTACCTGTAAAAATCATACGAGACACCAACTCACCACCCTGGATAGATAAAGAGGTCAGGCATCTCATGCGAAAAAAATACAACGCGCTGAAGAAATTCAGAGAGAACAAAACACCATGCAGGAAGCAAAAACTCAGATCCTTAAGTAATGACGTGAAATCACTTGTCAAATGTAAACACAATGAATACTTAATTAGGATTGAAAGGTCTTTCAGGGATAATCCCAAATTATTCTGGAGTTACCACAAAGCGATCCTACACCACCGCTCAAGTGTCGATAATTTTATTACTTTTAATGGACACTCTGCTAACAACCCTACAGAGAAAGCGGACCTCTTCAATAATTATTTTTGCTCTGTATTCAACCCTCCTAATCAAAACGCAGCTATTATTTCAGATACATCTCCCTTGAGATCAGAGGTAAAAATTTCTGAAGTAACGCTTACTGTTGACGAGGTGCGTGACTGTTTATCTAGATTGGATCCATCTAAAGCGACCGGTCCCGATGGAATTCCCGCCCGTATTTTAAAGGAGTGTGGTGAGCAGGTCGCCCCGAGTCTGTGTGCATTATTCAATCGTTCTCTCAGCACCGGACGCTTCATCTCGGATTGGAAATGTGCAGATGTCACCCCGGTACACAAAAAAGATCTCAAAGAACCAGCTGAAAACTACCGGCCCATTTCTCTGCTCTCAATTGTTAGCAAAGTCATGGAACGTTGCGTCTGTAATAGATTCATTGATCATATCTCACGCCTGATTACACACCTTCAACATGGTTTTGTGCAAAATCGATCTTGCGTCACTCAGCTGTTGTCCGTGCTCCATTCAATCGGTAACACCCTGGACAAAAACATCCAGACGGATGTCTTGTACCTTGACTTCGCGAAGGCGTTTGACTGCGTTGATCACGCTATCTTGATTCAAAAACTAAAATGGTACGGCGTGGAAGGACGTCTCCTTGACTGGTTCAAAGACTATCTGAGTGAGAGGAAGCAAAGAGTTGTTATAGACGGAGTGGCTTCAGAGTACTTGCCCGTCACTTCCGGTGTGCCGCAAGGCAGTCTAGTTGGGCCCTTGCTCTTCACAGTATTTATAAATGATCTTCCCGAGGCCACTGTCAACAACACAAATGTAGCTATATATGCAGATGACACAAAGCTCTATCGCTCCATCTCCTCAACTAAAGACTGCCAACGACTTCAGCAGGATCTTATTCAAGTGGATAGGTGGAGCGTAAATTCTAATATGAAGTTCAACCCAACTAAATGCAAAGTGTTATCTGTTACGCGGAAGAAGACTCCAGTCATCGTCGATTATTATCTTGGTGATACACGCCTCGCCCGGATTGATGAGGAAAAGGACCTTGGTGTCATAATATCCAGAGATTTAACTTGGAACTCACATGTTAACTCGATTGTCTCCAAAGCCAACAGAATGCTTGGACTCTTG
This sequence comes from Radianthus crispa, assembly GCA_015164035.2. Lineage (NCBI taxonomy): Eukaryota > Metazoa > Cnidaria > Anthozoa > Actiniaria > Stichodactylidae > Radianthus > Radianthus crispa. The sequence continues at coordinate 245 of JAABNW020132551.1, read as the reverse complement.
AAAAGATCGTGCACACAAATCACAGATACCAACGTACGAAGATCGCTCTATCTCACTATTGTTAAGTCTCAGCTGTGCTTTGCCTCTGAAATATGGTCTCCATACACAGTCATGCTTAGATCCCTGATAGAACGGGTCCAGCGCCGTGCTACACGATGGATCCTCATGCAGCGTATTGGGGACATGGCTTACAAAGACAGACTTATAGCTTTGAACCTGCTTCCCCTGTCTTATGACAGAGAGCT